>PVJI01004129.1:0-112781 GCA_004026765.1 Micronycteris hirsuta | reverse complement strand
CACACATATATAAAAATACATATGTATATATATAAAAATAGAGAGAGACAGAGAGAATGTGTGTGACAGAGACAGAGAGAAACTGGTGCCATCAGTGGGAACATGGGCCATGTAGTCACATGTCACCCCAGAAAGTGAAACATCGTTCAGGAAGTTGGGGTGCACCAGTGAGCAGAAATTGAAAGCCATACCCACACTTTTTTGCTATGAGTGAACTGAGACATCCGAGGATTGTATATGTCTGGTTAAGTGGCTTTATGCATTGCGCCATGTAATGTACCTAAATCAGCCCTCATAAAACATGAAGAGCCCTAAGAAAGTTCCTGTAAGGAAACTGTGGTCTGACCACCATCCGATAATGCTAGAATAAATAAGCAAGGAAGTAGCTAAGCTGACATTTCTACTTTAGTGCCTCTGTCTGCACAACATCTCCATCAGCAACTGAGGGCAAAAACAATTACTGCCAGTTGTTTGTTACCTGGCAGATAATGGAAAAATTAAGCATATAATCTACCGCTTTCAAGTAAATAAGACATTTTAATTATAGTTCCCAGAGTAACTGATTTCTAAAAGAAACCTGTATTATAAAGAGAATATTTTTTAAGTTGGGTATTCCAAAACAGTACCACGGTTATATAATTTTATTGTCAAAAGTAAGGTACCTGAACAAATCTCTCATTAGGTACTTTAATAACTTAAAAGCAAAACGCAAAACAAAATTATTGTTTATAATTTTAAACAATATAAAAATATTCTGTGCAAGACTGGATTCGCTTCTTAAAAATACCAAAGTACAGTTTCTTCCCTCATATTTACAGGAAAAAATTGTTGACACCAGGGAGGATAGAGAAAAATAAATAATTATTACGCTGTGTACAAATACATGACTTCATAAAGAATGGTGGAGACATGGAAGAATTAATCAGGTCTGCTGCAGGAGTGTGTGAGGTGGAGAAACAAAACAAAAATTTCATACTCTTAAGTTGGCCCTTTAAGAATGTGTCAGGGAAACGATGGGGAAGGTATTTCGGAGACCACAGTTCTTAGTGAGCAGCCTTTGAAACACACAGATGCATTCCTTGGGGCACCTGTAAGAGTGCAGGTGGGGAGGGAAGAGCCAGGGGACCCCAGGGGGACATGACAGGGAGGGAGGGAGGGGCACTGCGGGTGGACTGGGACACACCTGACGTGCCAGGCTGAGGAACCTGAGTTTGCTTCTCTTGGCAAGGAGAAATAGCCGAATGTTTTCAACTAAAAGGAATATGTGTAATCATAATAATCACTTTGCTATCAATAAATAAAATAGAAGAAAATATACTGGTGATAAGGAGTCTCATGAGAAGGCGATTAACACAATCGAGGAGAATATATGCCTGTCAGGTCCTTTATGACTCGGTACGTTACGGTATCTTTGGGCTTGTGACGCAGATACCATTTACCACTGTTGCGAGTGGAGAAACCAATGGTTAGCTGGAGAAGACCGCCTTGGTCCTCTAGAAACTAGAAGGGACTCTGAGATCGGTTCCTACACCCACCGTTTCTTCCCAACACTCTGACCTCTTACTTCTTAGCAGAAAGCAAAAACATATGGAACGAAAAAATGTTTATTGGCCATTCTTCCTTCAAAAATGTTAATGATTATCATTTAAAGTATTTATTCTGGTACCTCGTGCATTTTATGCTTTCAGGAGTTAAAACATCAGTAAGGATTTAATCTCATCTGGCAGATTACGAGCATGCAAGTATATGTAACAATAAGATTAATTTTGATTGTCACTCTCCCTGCTAATTTATAAGCCGTATTCCAAACTGAGATTTTTACAAGGGGGGAAGCTATTTTCTTTTTATATAAAACTTTTAAGGAACTCATAAAAGTGCCTTTAAAATTCCAATGAGTGCAAGCCCAATACCACCATCTGGTTGGGAGACAGGGCCCCTGATATTTCAGAAATACTATGGAAATTAATTACAGACATAAGGAATTACTTCTAGGACAACCTGGGTCCTTTGAGGTCCAGTTCTACAGGGCCATTGGAATTCTTTCCATAGCACCTTACCGTGCTGACTCTGACATTGGATATCAATGGGTTTGAGCGTCAGCTCTACCCTTACTAACGCATTAGCAAGGCCGCTGCTAATCACCAAGAAGTCATTTAGCATAACCTTCCTCCGGGAGAACCGATGGCATCACGTACTTCATCATGGCACTGTTTGAGGAGTAAGCGAGTTAGTCCATGTAAGTGACTTTGACCAGAGCCCAGCCAGAAGTGTGCATTCGATACTTTATAGGTGCCCTTGGGATTACTCATTTAGTTCCTGAATTTTGTATTGTAGTTTTACAATGAAAAAAAATCTTTTTTTAAAAAAGCCCGTTAGACTTAGTGGTGCCCTGTTATTTTATCTCAGGGTTGTTTGAAATGCACTTATATACAAGTCCACATCCGAGACTGCTTTGTTCGTTGCTGGGAAATTGGTGAGGGATTTTGTTTGTTTGTTTTCCAATTTTCACACATATAAACAATGATGTATTAGCTATTGTAAGAAAGAAAGAGAGAGGAAGGAAGGAAAGAAGGAAGGAGGGAAGGAAGGAAGGAAGGAAGGAAGGAAGGAAGGAAGGAAGGAAGGAAGGAAGGAAGGAAAGAAGGAAGGAAAGAAGGGAGGGAGGGAGGGAGGAAGGAAGGAAGGAAGGAAGGAAATAGAATCCGAGCAAAAAGGAACTACAGCAATCACTTGAATGACCACCTGCTTTTACAACTGAAAACACTTTCTGTAGACAGAAAGTACAGGGTCCAGCACAAATAATGCCCCCTTTTTATTACAAAATCATAAGCAAGTGATTCTGTAACATAACAATATCACACTCAAGCACACCCTATGGCATTTTAGGTGAAATGTTCAAATTGCTGTCCATCCCATGTGAGACATTCACATACCCTACCGACCTCACTCAAGCAGGCATTACTTCTGCGGGACCCTGTATCTGCCTAAGGTCACCTTGCTAAATCCATCACAGTGCCAGGACTGTATCCCAGATCATTGAGATTCTGGTCTGGTGTCGTTGCCACTAAAACACCCCACGTTCAGTGCTGCAAGATGTACCGATATGCAGTGAGTCGTTTCACAGCAGATGTGCAGCAGCTCTGTTTGGCATCACTGTGAGTAGCTGAAACTCAAGCAATCTGAATGTGCCCAGGGGAACGGGGGAGTGGAGGGGAGGGGGGACTAAATCCGAGCGAGCCGTAAACTACGGCACAGACTGAAGAATCGGCACAATTGTAACATATACTGCTCTCTTTCACCTTTGCCCATTTCTTTGGGATTTACAGATCTTTCCATGTAGGACGCTGAAAGACAGGTAGTGTGAGACACATGCCCCAAACTCCAGAGTGAATAGCAGCTGAAACAGCTGCTGGAGCCCCCGCCCCACCTGGAGCTTCGCCTTCATCTCCGGGCTGACAGATAGACAGATAGAAAGCCATTGGTCCCATCTCATCTGTCACTCCTTCGCTCCCCTGGAATGAGCAAGCAGCCTGGGCCCTGCTCTAAGGCCAGGAAGACAACAGGAAAATCAGAAAGACTCCGCCACTGACGCAGCTGCGACAGCCTTTTATGACGATGAACAAGAGTCACACAATTGATAGAGAAGTCCCTATTTCTATTAAATGACTGTGTGAATAAGTGTGCTGCTCATCTTCAGGAGGGGAGGGAATCTCCCATCCGGACTTGGCTCCAGCAGTGCAAGGTTCCACGGGAGTAGTTTTCAACAGAGAAAGCCTTACCTGTCTTTAAACCTTGGGAACTAAGACAATAAAAAGTTGCAGTATTACTTTCCATGGAAGAGGTATCATCACAATTCAGTCGGTTATTTTCTGCCTAAAAGTCTCCGCATACGACTAAAACTAGTCACCTCTGAATCTGTGTTTTATCCTTGGGGGTTAAATGACCACTGAATTTGATAATCTCTAAGATCTCTTTCATTCCACACAGAAGTGTAACACTGGGCTTATTTGTTTAATGTTTAATTGGACCTGTATATCTAATTATATTTCTCTACGATCATGTACTAGCTGATAATAGGTAGGGTTCTCATCAGTCCAGAAACAATCTTTAAGAAAAGATTTTATGAATTCAGGTAATTTTACAGAACTGTTAAGTACTATTTAGCTTCTTGATATACTGAGAAAACAATAGTTGTATCTAAGAATCAAGAGATAAGAAGAAATATAATAATAATAATAATAATAATAATAATGTTAAAACATTCCACAGCTTTCCCCAAAGTTCCGTGCTTACATAACCTTCACAAACCCCAATAAGTGCATATTTTCTCTTTTTTCCCTTTAAATTCTATAATTCAGAGAGTTTATGGAACTTGCCAAAAACAAAGTTTTAGCCACAACCCAACATTACACCTTTTTAGTTTCAAGTCCAAATCTCCAGCACTGGTCTATGTCTGCCTTCTGGTGAGATACGGGTGTTCCCCAATTAGATGGATACTTTTAATGAAGAAATAATAATGTTAAATTTATCTATTTTAGTGACTCAACTTGAAATATATTTGCCAGTAGCATACATGCCAACTAAATATAAAGTTTTTATCAATAAAAACACGCAACAAAAGAATAAAAATAGTTCTGGGATAAAAAGAGAAAATGTGGATGAGAATACTTGGAATGGAGAGAAGGGAAGAGGATTGGAAGGGCATCCTAAGGTAATTAAGCTTATTCTGTATTTTTTTTAAAGAATATGTATAGCAAATATGGAAAAAAATACCAAGAATTGGCCAAGTTAGCAAGTGGATACCTAACTTGCTAATCAGGTAGCTTGTTCATTATATTAGTCCCTGCATTTTTTCCATATGTTTGATATATTTTGCCAAATTTTTCTTAAGATAACACATGATGAGTGACCGTGTGCCTATTTTACTGTGCCCCGTCACTTGCACCCGTGCTTGGTGAAGTCGTATGGGTGTGCCAGGCTAAACCATCTCTACATCCTCGTACTTGGATACCTTCACGTGGTTTTGTTTGTTCTATAGTTTGTGAGTTCATTGTGTGATGCTTAAAGTTAATTTTCATAAAGATATATGCACCCCTATGTACATCGCTGTGTTATTCGTGGTGGCCCAGGCATGCAGACAACTGAAGTGTCCTTCGATAGGTAACTGGATAAAGCAGTGTGGTCCATGCATACCATGGAATACTACTCTGCCATCAAAAAGATGAAATTCGGCCATGTGTGACAACATGGATGGATTGAGTGAACATCATGCAAGGTGAAATAAGATGGAAAAAGTCAAGAGCCATACGATTTTATTCATTTGTGAGAACAATAAATGAACAAACAAAAAAACCTCATAGATACACAGCCGTGTGATGATTATCAGGGGTAGAGCAGGGGTGGGAGGGAGATAGTAAAGCACAAAGAGACAAATATACGGGGATGAAAGGAAATTTGACCTTGGGTGGTGAACACACATACAATACGCAGACAATGTATTATGGAACTATACACTTGAAACCTATATAATTTTATTAAGCAAGGTCAGCCCAATACATGTGATTGTTTTTTTAATTATTAGAAAATAAAAAATACTGAGAGATCATAATTATAAGGGATCTTGCAAATGAAAAATAATATTTAGTTATTCAATGGATTTGGCTCTTTTCTCCTTCTACAGTGCAATTAGAACAGAATAAAGTTCTCCTATTAGAAAAAAAAAACAACCCACCACCAACAAAAAACACTATTATTGGGTAATGAATACATTACTATATCATTATTTATAATTTTCTATTTACTTGATTTAATGAATTATGCCCTTTTCCTTGTACAATGTAATGAAGTGAAGGGATTTTCCTTTTCAACTATTCAAAGTTTTGGTTTGGGAGCTTATGACTGATGAAGAAGAAATAAAATTGGAAAAAATTCCCCCAGTGAGATGATAACTTTAGGGGAAAAAAAGTCTGTCTGTGAACAAAGGAAATATTTATTACCAGCCTAAGAAAAATCTTAAACATGGACAAACATAAATCTTAAACATTGATAACTACAGAGAAATGCGATGTGATATTCATTTTCAGCCATGAAAACGGTTCTGTATTGTAGCATTGGGATGAAAAGACTATTGGTTCATTGGGGCTGACCATGCCAACATACAACAGAAATTTACTTTTCCCAGTTCTAGAGGCTAGAAGTTCAAGATCAAAGCTCAAGTATGGCCAGGTTATGATCAGAGCCCTGTTTCTGGTTCACAGCCAGAGCCTCCTGGCTGTGTCCTCGCATGGAGGAAGCTGTCAGGGATCTCGGTGGCGTCTCAGTTATAAGGCACTAATGCCATTCACGAGGGTTCCCCCCTCAAGACCTAAGGCCCCACCTCCTACTGCTATGCTCTTTGGGGGTTAGGGATGGAACATATGAATTTTAGGGGGACACAAACATTCAGGCCACAGCGAAGACATTTCACGCACTTTAATAGCTTTCCTTTCTGGTATTGTTTCCGATGTTCTAGAATGTTGAAAAAGCAGATGCAGTTTCTTGCGGTTTTCCAAAGTATTTGAATTTCAATTTGCAGTGCATTCACCCCCTTACTGCTAATAACACCCCTCAATCTAAACATCTGTTTTGTTTCATTCTCAAATGTATGCCTAGAACTCTCTTTTGTATTCAAGTTTTGGCCGTGGCCTTGTTCTCTTCACCACGATGAACAGCGATATGGCCAGATTCTGTTAGTCCGTCCATTCACACGATCCGTCAGTCCTACGGGCCCATAAATACTCTCCAATTTGAAAACTGTTCATTATTTCTGAGACAGACGATAGTGGTGAAAATTAAGTCAGTTCATTCCACTCCTCCTGGCAGTGGAATAAAATTTAAATGGCTTAACATTTAAATTTCACTAATTATCTTTCCTGCGCATCATCGGCATTTTTAATCTCACGTTGCTATCAACATTTTCATCATGGTAAGATGCACACTTTTAAAGTACTTTGCAAATCTACACTTTTCAGCCAAGCCAACATCAGCTACCCCTCACCAATAATAACACCGTTCTGCAATTATGGAAAAGAAGGGGAAACCAGTGGTATTGCTGATAACTTATTCTTGGATGACTCACTGCTTCAAGGCACTGACAGGAGGAACCAGGGAGATTCCCCAGGGAGCTTCCCTGGTCGTATTGACTGGGGCAGAAGAAGGCAGGCACTGTGGAAAGGGCACAGGTCTGTCACTGGGCCCTGTGGTCCTACCTCTCCCATGGAACAAAAGTCTTAACATCTAAGGAAAGGGCAATGAAAACTCCCCCATAAGTCACTGGTGACAATCCACTGTAACCAAAATAAGGTAACAGAAACTAAATCTCTGCTCCTGGTAAAGGGGGCGGGGAATAAATAGTAGACCCAGAAAGATAGCTGCAGTAACGACTGGATAACTTGGGTACGCAATGTGTGCTAACCCTAGGGGTGAAGCAGAACATCAAAGAATGTCCCCTTAACTCCCACCACTAGGGTGACCATGGTTAAGGAAAAATAAACTTTGAGTATTGCTGGAGAAGCTGTAGGAAACACACCTCTTTGATGTACAGTATAAAGGGGAGACCTAAGCTGTGTGGGGAGCTGACATTGACACAAACCCCCTGGCAAATCTGCTCCGCCCTAAACACCATCCGTCACTAGAGGAATCGGAGACTGCGGGTAGCCAGGGTAGCCAGCAATAACAGACAGCAAGCTCAGAACAACTTCCGGGTGGATGACTACAAACCTCCACAGTACAGTTCCAGCAGAAGAAAACCACGCCAACTTTTAAAAAGATTTTATTTATTTATTTTTAGAGAGAGGGGAAGGGAGGGAGAAATTGAGGGAAAGAAACATTGATGTGCAAGAGAAACATCGATCGGTTGCCTCTTGCACGCCCCCTGTGGGAGATCTGGCCCGCAACCCAGGCATGTGCCCTGACTGGGAATTGAACCAGCGACCTTTGGGTTCACAGGCTGGTGTTCAACCCCCAGCCACACGAGCCAGGGCAAGCATGCCAATTTTTAAGAACCACGACTATAGTATTGTGGGGGAAGAGGAAAATTTCCTCTCCACTTTTAGGTTCTTTCAGCTGATCTAATAATTAAATCAATATGAGACAGATTAACAAGAGAAAAGAAGCAAATTTAATTACGTACATATATGCAGGAACCCCACATACATGAGAGAGTCAGAGACCCCACATGCAGGGGAGCTTCAGAGATGGGAAAGGGAATGAAGCAAATGCGACATCCGGAGCCAAAGCTGCGGTAGGAAACCCTGAGGCGGAAGATAAGAAGAAGGATAATAAGAAGGACAAATGTTCAGTAATTAGAAGTGTGCCCTGCTCTACAGATAGGGCATAAAAAGATGTTATTTCTGTCGAAAAGTCTGAACACAGGCAAGGTCACACATTGAAATTCATTCAGGGAGAGGTAACATTTTCTCATGAGCCTGTGGAATTCCGGTTGCCTTGTTGAAACGAATCCACATGCTGAGTGACACATCTCGGGGAGGCCTGCTCTGAACCCCTTCACCACCTACAGCAGATGCCTGTCTGCTAACACCCATATTAAGGCCTATGAAAGAAGAGAGAGACACCATACACACCCAACAGATGAAGAAATCAGCAGCACTAGCTAGAGATAGAAGTTACTGGAGTTCTTTGACAAGGAATTTTAAATCACCACAATTAATATGTTAATACTTCTAAGGTGATAGTAGGCAAGTTCACGTGGGCAACTTTAGCATAGAATAAAAAAGTGTAGGAAAGAATCAAACTGAAATTGTATATTTTTATTTTGCTTTGTTTTTGTGGCAACCTTCTATAAGTGATATGTGGTGACAGTTTTCCCATTGCAAGTATTATTTTAAAGTGTCCTTTTGAAACATTTTTTAAAAAAATAGTTGAACACTTTAAAGATGAATATGAAGTAACAATATCAGAGGAGCTTTGCACTGTCTATGTCACTTGGGTTTTGTGAGTAAAGAGGGGAAAAAAGTAAAGAATTGGGACAGAAAGGGGTTTGATAAACATTTCCCAGCATATTGAGTGAGCCTTGTAATAATCAATAATCTTCAGGTTCGGAAAAGAGGAAAAAGTAAAGATGTCTAGAGCTCCATGCCATAACTGGCTATTGAAATTATACAGACAAGGTCCGTCCAGATGGTATCCAGCCGTGGAGAAAAATAGACATTTACTGAAGAAGATACTCATACAAGGAACACTGTACATGGGACAATGATGTCTCAGTCCCCTTCAAAGTAAGCACCTTGGGACCTCACACAGTTCTCTAAATTGCCATTAGCTGCTCCGTCATATTTTCCTGAATCTCACTGATGGTCTGAAACCTCTTCCCTTTCATAGGTGATCTTAGTTTTGGGAAAAAGCAGAAGTCGCAGGGCACCAAACCTGGGTAGTAGGAGGGCTGAGTCACCTCGGTATTTGATGTTTCACCAAGAAACTGCACAAGATATGATGCATGAGCAGGCACATTGTCATGATGAAGCTGCCCATCATCGATTGCCCATAGCTGTGGCCTTCCAAATCATCCAAATAGTTTCTGCAGAGGAATGTTCAAGCTTAACACAAAATCTGATGCACCTTCATTGTTCTACTCACTTAGTCATTGTGAATACGAAAGCCACACAGTGCACCTGCTCACTCAATGGTGTCTACCGCCCCCACTGATTAGTACAGTGAAGTCGTCATTGTTCACACATGGGCATTCCAGTCCACTCTCCTTGGCTGCCAGATTACATTGATGTCACGCAAACCTTTCTTGTTATATTAACAATGGCTGGACTTTTCCCAGACAGACCTCATGTCATATATATATATATATATATATATATATAGAGAGAGAGAGAGAGAGAGAGAGAGAAATGCCCCTGAAGGGGATCATGATATGCCACCCCATAATGTGCTACTTTGACATGAAGATGGAGGATTATTTTGAGCTGAAAGCAACTGAGAAGAAGCAGGTCCAAGAAAAACTCTCTTTCCTCCCACTCTTTGCCTGAAAGCAGAGCATGAAACTCCCTTTGTGAAGGTGCCCCCTCTCCCCAGTACAAAGCAGGGGAGATTGAATCTTATCACCAGATATAGCAAGGAGATGAGTCTGCATAAAGAGAACCTCACTAAGTAAACCTTATCCGCCATTGGTTTTCTCCCATATGGTTACCTTCCCACAATTCATTGCCTCTAAAAGCCTAAACCCCCTTTTTCCTTTCTCTTGTCACTGCTCCACAAATTTATTGCTCTTTGTTAAAATTCTATAGAAGCCCCTGGGTCTAACCACTTCCTTGGGTCTTTGCTACTATTTTTTTATGAAGATCCCTGAATGCACACATAAGAAACTATTTCTCCTGTTAATCTGTCTTTGCCAGTTTAATTTGTAAATCTTGGACACAGAACCTAAGAGGGTGGAGGAAAACCATTTTACCCTCTTGTGAATGGAAAAAAAGGGGGGATCCTAGGGAAAGTGGCCTCACAGGGTGATCCGATCATAAATTCCTAGGCGGGCAGATCACGGTGGGTAGTCATGCCCCACTGAAAAGTTTTAAACCAGCCTTGTCCATTGCCCTTGTGCATCTAGGTTAGCAAACCTTTAAAATATTAGAAGTAACCCTCGAAGGCATGACCACCCTCACAAGAGCACACAATCTTGTTAACTATCCTATAATCCAATCCCTTTCCTTGCTTTCTCCCACCTCTGTGTAATCATCTATAATTCCCTCCTTAACTTCATAAAAGAAGTTGCAAAACCAGTATTGTCTGCAGCATTCGAGATCTTGCTTCCCAGCATACGTCATTTTTGGCTCAAATAAACGCATAAAAATTCTCTACAGGTTTGGGTATTTCTTATGTTGACACCGTACACCCTCATCAACTTTCATGAAATCTAACTTGCCATGCTCTGGAAGTGTCATTCAATGTGTGGCCATAAACAAAAAATCCTATTTCTCCAGAATAAAAAAAAAATACTGTTGTTCAAAGACAATTCTTTCCTGAATACTGCAGTGACATCAGAGTTGACTGATCCTTCAAAATGAGACTCTAAAGCTTCTGCAGGCCAACAGGCCTGACCCAATAACCCCTGACACAGGAGGTATGAAGAAGCTAATGCTCCCAGCTTCAACTCCCCCCCACCCCCGCCTCTCACTGCAGAGAGACAGGAAACTGCTTTACCCAATAAAAAAGGTCATTTTACCTTAAAGATACCAGCTATGCTACAATATGGTGCTAAGGGTGATAGTGTGTTGTGTTGGGTCATTTTCTGAATGTGACAGCAATGGGGGGATGGCCATTCAACTCTGTGGCTATTTATGTAAGCAGTAAATCAAGAAGCGAGCACACTGACTTCTCGAAGCCTTTAAACTGACCTCCTAGCGGCTCCATAAGCAAAAGCAATGGAATGAACAATAGCCAGAGGACTGAGTCATTCTGCAGAGAGAGCTTTCAAATGTGTATTCGCCTTATTTTCCACTTTAAGAGCTGTGTAGTCTGAAGAACGGCTAAATTAAGAAGAGAAGCTGTATAAAGCTGCCCTTTGGGGCTGTTATTTTCACAACTTATTTGCAAGGGGAAGACATCCAAATCTCTCTCGCACACACAGACACACACACACTTATAAACAACACTCATACTTGGGCATTAATATCTGTAAATTAATGTATCATGCTTTTGCTTGTATTTCTATTCTCAAATGTAATGGATGGCTCACCTCGGAGGCCTCTGTTTTCATTCATATTTTCAGACTATGAAAGTGATTGCTGGGTCTATCTTCCAGGGAATGCAAATTTTATGAAATCCAAACATATTTGAGAAATGTCAACACACTTGTATTGACTAAGGTCGATAACTAAGGATTAAGCTCTGATTTAAATTTTTTTTTAATGGAGGTGTTTTATAGTTCTAAAATCTGTTCATGGGCAACATTTCATTAATCATTACAACCCTGTGAGGTAGGTATTGCTACAATTCTCTTTTTTCTTTATTTTTATTTTGACACTATTGCAGATGTCTCCATTTTCCCCCCTTTGCTCCCCTCCTCCAAGTCCCCACCCTCCCTTCCCTCTGGCCCTCACCACACTGCTGTTTGTGTCTGCGGGTTACACATACATGTTCTTTGGCTAAGAACTTCACCTGCTTTCGTCCAGTCCCCCTCCCTCTTCCCTTTGACAGCTGTCACGCTGTCCTATGAGTCCTTGCCTCTGTTTCTATTTTGTCAGTTTATTTTGTTCATTAGATTCCAAATACAAGTAAGATCCTATGGTATTTGTCTTTCTCTGACTGGCTTATTTCACTTAGCGTGATAATCTCCAGGTCCATCCATGTTGTCACAGAAGGTAAGGTTTCCATCTTTTTTTCACAGCCATTCAGGATTCCACTGTGCAAATGTACCACAGTTTTTATATCCGCTCATCTACTGATGGGCACTTGGGCTGTTTCCAGATCTTGGCTATTGCAAATGACACTGCAATGAACGTAGGTGTGTGTCTGTTCTTTCAAATTGGTGTTTCAGGATTCTCAGGATATGTTCCCATAGGTGGAATCGCTGGGTCAAAAGGCAGTTTCATTTTTAATGTTTTTGAGGAAACTCCATACTCTTTCCACAGTGGCTGCACCAGTCTGTATTCCCACCAACAGTGCACTAAGGTTCCCTTTTCTCCACAGCCTCGCCAGCACTTGTCTGTTGATTTATATATGGTATCCATTCATATAGGTGTGAGGTGATATCTCATTGTGGTTCTAATTTGCATCTGTCTGATAATTAGTGGTGCTGAGCATTTTTTCATAGGCCTTTTGGCCATCTGTAAGTCCCTGTTGGAGAAGTGTCTATTCAGGTTCTTGGCCTATTTTTAGTTGGATCGTTTGCCTTCCTGATGTTGAGTTGTATAAGTTCTTTATATATTTTGGACACTAACCCTGATCAGATGTATTATTGGCAAATATGTTCTCCCATACGGTGGGTTCCTTTTTCATTTTATTGATGGTTTCTTTAGCTGGGAAGAAGCTTTTTTAGTTTGATGCAATCCTATTTGTTTATCTTTCCTTCGTTTCTCTTGCCCTTCGAGATATGTTGGCAATAATATTGCTCCAAGAGATATCTGAGATTTTACTATCTATGTTTTCTTCTGTGATTTTTATGGCCTCCCGGCTTACATTTAAGTCTTTATCCATTTTGAGTTTATTCTAGTGTATGGTTTAAGTTGGTGATCTAGTTTCATTTTTTTGCATCTATCTATCCAGTTTTCCTAGTACCATTTATTGGAGAGACTGTCTTTACCTCATTGTATGTTCTTGCTTCATTTGTCTAATATTAACTGACTGTGTAGGTATGGGTTGATTTCTGAGCTCGCTGTTCTGTTTCGGTTATCTGTATGCCTGTTCTTATGCCACGGCCAGGCTATTTTGATTAAAATTGCCTTGAGTGTAGTTCGATATCAGGTATAGTTTGATATCAGGCATCTAAAGATTGCTGAGGGCTATTTAGGGTCTTTTGGGTTCCATATAAATGTTTGGAGTATTTGTTCCAGATCTGTGAAATATGTCGTTTGGTAAGTGAAGAATCTGTAGAATGGAGAGTTAGTTATTTTGTCATATGTTCACAAGGGTATAGTGGTTATAAAACATAGATGCATTTACTCAGAAAGCTGTGAAAAGCCACTTTGCACCATGTATAATGCTGGCTGGTAAAGGCAAAGAAAGCTAAGTCAGAGTGCCAATAGTAAGGAGAAACAGAATGGTAAGAACGTAGATGATAAACAATTAAACTACAATATAGTTATCAGGAAGAAAGTAAGTCCAGAATGCTATGGAATTACACTGTAAAGGCAGTTAATCCTGTTTAGCTGTGTGTGTATGTGTGTTAGAAAGAGCTACCAAAAAACAGACAACTAAAATTTGGGGACAAATGACATTAGTTGGGTAAAGGACTACACAAGGCAGTCAGGGCAGCAGGAGTACATAAGAAGGGACAAATTTCTGCTTGAATATGAAACCCAGAAATCCACAAGTGATACTGGACAGCTGGCATCCAGGGTCCAAAGGTGCAGTGGCTACGAATGAGACTGTAGATGCGAGCAGCCGAATTCTGGAAGATCTTTATGTAAGGTTGGAAGGCAGCCCAAAGCAATGGGAAGCCATAAAGATATTTAAGTAGGTACATAACTTTCTTACATTAGTGAGTGTTTTTTTAAAACTATGTGGCAGCTGTTAGGGAAAAAAGTTTAGAAGACAGCAGAAGTGGGGGCAGGTGAATTGCTTAGGAGGCTGAAGCCATTCAGGGGCTCCATAAAGTACAGTGGACATGCTAACGATAATGAAGGTGAATACAGAACACAGGAGAATTCCAAGGGTCTGGACTTGAGCCACTAGATAGATTCTACAGCTATAAAATACCAATGGAGTTGAATTGTGAATATGCTAAATTCGAATCTTCAAAGGGATATTCAAGTAGAGTCAGACAGATGAATCCAGAGGCCAGAAGCCCGGATTAAACTGATAGTTTAGTTCTGTCAACAGAAGCAAGGAAAGAAGATTAAATTCATCAGAGTGTTAAACGTGAGAACAGAAAATGTCTGAAGAGAAATTTCTGGAGAAGAATAATATGCAAAGAAATCTGAGAAAGAGAGAGATCCTGGGGACAAAGCTGGAAAAACCAATGAAAAACCCAACAGTTACAAGAAGATAGAGCAGTCAAAGGGACCAGGGACGGGGGTGAAGTGAAGTCACTCTTGATAACAGGATCAATGCACCCGTGTACACTGCAGTAAGCACTTGTAGTAAGGTGGTGTGGACAGAGTGCATCAAGGTTTATGTAGGTGTGAACCTGGGTGAAACAGGAAGACCGCTAGCATAGGCAACTTTCTGGAAACTTGAGCAGGAAGGAAGGAATGAAATTGACCAGTACCAAAGGGAAATTTGGGGCTAAATCGTGGGCCCCAGTGCTCTAACTGCTTTATGTTTCTTAGAAACACGGTTTTCACAGCCTGTTCACATCATGCTCTTTCCAGATCAGTCTAGCTGGTGAGACGGGTGTTAATGAGGTGGAGTGCCCCCGCAACGAGGGCTTGCCTTCTTGCCCCAGCCGATGGCCTTGTAAATGTGCACCTTTTGACTGACCAGAGAAAATGAGGAGCCGTGGGAGGTTCATAGACCTCCTTATCATCCCGGGCAAACTCTAGGTCACAGATCAGTGGTATCCACTTTGCATAAAGAATAGGGCTCTTAATGATGGTAGAAGTAGCCTAGTCTTCAGAGATTCTAAATATGAAGACAAGAACTGTGCTATACCCCTAGATTTCTCACCGGAACTTGCACCAATTTCCATAACGGCAGGACCAGTCTGAGGAACTGTGTTCAGTATCCCATACCCTCTCATCATTGTGACCTGTCCATTACTCAAATTCCACATGCTGTTTGACCTCACTGACCCTAAAAATCTCCTTCAGACAATACATATTTATTGAAACCATCCTTTGTGATAGGCATAGAGGTGCTGAGACCTTAAAAACTGGAATAATTCCTGTCTTCAAGAAGCTCACAATTAGATAACAGACGGGGAAATAGTAATACACTTCGGTTGGCAATATCCTCCTCTCTCTTAGCTGTGTAGGAACTTCTCTGCATCCTTCAGTCTGTGTTCAGGCATCACTACTTCCTGAGGCCTTTAAAGTTAAGGTCAACAACAGAAGCTGCCCCTTCTTCTGCTCTCTCACAGTACTCCTGACATATTCCTACCAGAGACCTCACCTTGCCCTACACCCGCGGTTGTTAATTGTGTCCTGGTCCCCCTAGGGGCAGGAATTTTCTTGTTGATGCTTCTTTCCCAGAGCTCAGTCTCACACAGTTCCGTTTCTCACACGAGATTGTTCAAAGTCTGTCACACATATAAACAATTGTGATACAAGGAAGACTGTGTCCTAAAGGAAATGCAACTAAGTTCCCTAGGAGGTCAGAGTAGGGAGCATGAGGCAACATTTGACCTGGACCTACAAAAATCAATAAGATGTGATGTGCAGACACGGAGTGGGGGAGGTGTTCCACACAGAGGAGGCAGCGTGAACAAGGGCAGGCATTTAACAGGAGCTCTCAGACAGCGTGGGGAAGGGCAGCTCAAGGCCTGAGACCCAACAGAGAGGTTAAAATCCAGCTCTGGAGAACTCTGTATATCAAGTCTAGGATTTTGCTCATGCGCAGCCACAGTCACATTCAGGTACAAATGCATCCCTATATCTATGAAAAGAGGCAAGTCTTGGTATTATTGTAACAATGACAAATGTAAGATAAGAGCAGGATTGGGATTTGCTCTTAATAGACCTTCATTTTATATGGAATTTTGGGGGAGCTCTTTCAAATTGTGGACTTGGGTGCAGAGGTGTCCCACTGAAGGATGGAAATGTTAATTCAGGAGGTTGGAAAATCTCCATCAGGAGGGGACTATGGGACTTCAAATAGGTTGGCAGTCACAGTGTAAAGCGTGGGGACTGGTCAGCAGTGGGCAGAAATCCTCCAATTCCAGGAACAAGGGCCAGTGAGTCTTGACCGGCCCCCAGGCAGGTACACGGTCATCTCTAAGACTGTTCATAGGTGAGGAGGGTCATGTGAGCCCTGAAAGGTCCAGTGGAGGGGGACGGACGCTCGCTTTGCTGGTGCCTGGAACATTTCCAGTTCTAGCTTCAGGGATCCCTTGGGTCGGGGTCCCTGTGTGATGACCCGGCTCAGGTAAAACTGCCACACATGCAGTGTGCTGCAGCCACCTCTTAGGAGGCCAATTGGGTGTTGAGTCACCTTCATTCCAAGTGGCTGTTGTAGGCCCAGCAGTTGGCACTCAATAAGCTGGGGAATGTCATTTTGAGCTAATGCCCATGTGCTCTGAAGAGGGCGGTGGGTTTTTGTCCTGAGAAAAGGCCCACCCCTCTTTAGTTGATGATGTTTAAATGGCATGCAAATGCAAGTGGCTCCCTTAGTGGTGCCATTCTAAAAATATTATGAATTTTAATCTGAAATTTGCTTAAAATGCTGTCAGGAAAAAAAAAGCACGGTAGTATACATGAAACAAGAATGTCAGGATGTTAATAAACGCTGATATTAAGAATAGATATGTTTGTATTATAGGATGTGTATATTGTGGTTTAATATACTACCTTCCTCTTTTGTATTATGTTTAAAAATTTCAAACTATGAATTTTTTCTTAAAGTCCCATTATAATGGCATGTTTGGACTCCAACAAGCAACTCGCATTATGCTGCACTTTCCCCGACCCCCCATGGCCTCGTCACTGCTGCGGAGCTCTGGATGGTCTGGCCCACATGATGTTCCTTGCCTAAAGAAGGCACACTTAGTCCACTCTTCTCTGTGGAGGATCTGGAGAAAATGGTTGGTTCAAGGCTGTACCCCAAGTGCCAGGAACAAATGTGATGTGTTAAGAAACCTTTATGACACCTGTCACCATGGGAACAAGAGTGGACACTTCTCTGTATAGAACTGACGAGCCACAGTGAGGTATTGGTGACGTTTGTACACTAGATAAATAAGGTTGTTACGCTGGGAAATAGTGGTTGTATAACACCCCTGCCTGGGTTAAGTTTATTCTATGGAGACTAATTTATTTCTCTACTCCTGGAAAGTGGTATTGTTCCAATTGCATGACTGTGGCAAGTTTTAGGATTACAGTCATTTCTCAGCAATGCCCCCGGCCAAATGTAATAGAATCCCATCAGCAGGGGTCAGAACGATTTCATCCAACTAACCCATTTCCTCACTAGTGCTGGGTCTTAGGAACTCAGAAAGTCCAACTCCATTATACAGTCTAACAAAAGAATAGCAAGGCAGGCCAGATAAATGAACCAGCTATAGCTTTATGAGTTCCGATATATAAAGCCTTATATAATGCCTCCCCTTGAGGTGGGGAGTGGGAAATCTAGCCTGAGATGAACAATGGCAAACAGGTTCTAGGGTGAGGTCTGGGTCCTGATTCTGCTCTGATTTGCTGAACTTGTTTCCTTGTCTCTCTTAACTCTGTTCTGGGTCTCTTCAGAGGCCAGAATCTCTGTGTTCCCATCTGCCTTACTGACCTACAGGAGTACCTGGCGTAGAGTAAGTTTCTTTGTTGGCATGGTGCAAGCCCTCCTGCGGCATCTTCCCAGGCTCTGATGAGGCCAGTGGCCCCTTTCCCTTGGCTACTAGCGGCCTCATTACATTTGACTGTCTGTTTGATTTTAGCCTGAGGCTAATACACTGCTCTAGAATTTCCAAATAATCCTTTTTACTTTGGGGCTTTAATGATATGGCAAATCTATAGATGTGATAGTTTATGAAAGCCACAATTACTGGGTAGGAGGAATTTTAGTCTGATAAGTGACCTGGACACTCTAAGGGGGTTGTGGCTTACAGTGGTTATGGTCACCTGGTCACCAGCCATCTTGGTGATCTGCAATCATTACCAGAAGGATGTCCCACCACCAGGATGGCTTATTGTAACTCATTGATTCCTTAAAACCCCATGGCTACACAATGCAATCTGTCCATTGTGGTTGGCAGGAACACACACCACTGGCAATACACCTGGTAAGGCTCATGAGTGACCTTAAGGCTCATGAGTAAATAGCTGAGTATATGTAATCCAGGCCTTCACGATGCCACAGGGAGGGGTGCTGTAGCCAGGCACAGCTGGACACATATAAGTGTGCTCCAGGAGAGGGACTCTGCTTTCACCACTCTGCGTATTTATAAGGTGCATGGAAGGGGGAGGCAGTCCATAGAAGATTAAATTACAGTGGGAGTTTTCAGGCTGGAAAAAAGACCTTTTCATGCCTAGTTTAGATAGATTAGCTTGCAAGCTAATACTCTTGGTATCAGCTAAGGGCCTTGGGTTCCCATATACTAACTCAGTCCTGCTGGAAGATGTCAATGCAAAGCTTCTAGGAGGGGAAAGGCAGAGAACCCAATACGACCATAGGAAACAAAATATTTGTCTATTTTCACTATATGTTTTTGCCACTTGTTTTTCTACTGCTGTCTAGTTAGACCAGTGTTCTTGTATAACTTTTTTCATATACCTTTATAAGAATAGCTTAGTGCTTCTTAAAAATTCTATCTGAATCTTATTAAATTTGACTATAGAATAGATCCCAGAAATCTGATGCTTAGGTACACTAAAGGACTATTATTCTAGACCAGTATTTCTTGAACCCACCAAGTTACTTGGGACCTTTGTTCAAAAGACAAATCTCACATCTCATTTTAGACCTAGTGCATCAGATCCTCTGGAGCCAGTGCCCACAGACCTGAAAAAGTCCAGCCATTGTTAATATAATGAGAAAGGTTTGAGCAACATTGATATAACCTTGCAGCCAAGGAGAGTGGACTGGAATGTATGTGCATGAACAATGACAACTTCACTGTACTAGTCAGTGGGGGCGGTAGACGCCATTGAGTGAGCACGTGTACTATGTGGCCAACACATTCAAATTGAGCCAGTAGAGCAATGAATCTGCATCAAATTTTACATTAAGCGTGAACATTCCTCCACAGAAACTATTTGGGTGATGCAGAAGGCCACAGCTATGGGCAACTGATGCTGGGCAGCTTCATCACGACAACATGCCCACTCATGCATCACATCTTGTACAGAATTTTTGGCAAAACATCAAATCACCCAGATGACTCAGCCCATCTACAGCCCAGATTTGGTACCCTTTGCCTTTTGCCTTTTCACAAAACTAAAATCACCTTTGAAAGGGAAGAGATTTCAGACTGTCATTGATGAGATTCAGGAAAATCTAACAGGGCAGCTGATGGTGATTGGGAGAACTGCGTGAGGTCACACTTTGAAGGGGACTGAGGTGTCATTGTCCTATGTACAGTGTTTCTTGTATCTTGTATCTTCTTCAATAAATATTTTTCATATTACATGGCTTGATACCTTCTGGACAGACCTCATATATATAATTCATGTTTATGGTCTTAATTCTAGCCCAGTGCTCATCATACAGTAAATATTTTAAAAATTAACTGAGTTGTGGCTAGAAATACAATTGTGAGACTCTTTAAAGAACTTATTTAGCCCTGGCTGGTATAACTCAGTTGAACTGAGTGATGGCCTGCAAACCAAAGGGTCATTGGCTCAATTCCCAGTCAGGGCACATGCCTGAGTTGCGGGCCAGATTCCTAGTAGGGGGCGTGTGAGAAGCAACCACATATTGATGTCTCTCTCCCTCTCCTTCTCCTTCTCTTCCCCTCTTTCTAAAAATAAATAAATAAAATATTTTTTTAAAAAAGAACTTATTTAAGAGATAATGCAAAAAGTGAGAGTGAAAATGTAAATTTTTTTTCAAAGAGTGGAAAATAGCTTTTTCGGGAGAAATAGCATGAAAGGAAGTAGAATCAAAATAGTATTGATCTCAGTAGTTAGAAAAGAGAAAGAGAGTTTCAAGGAGATCTTAACACAATAATATACTGTGAAGAGATCATGTAAGATAGTGACAGGGAACATGTCACTGTCCCTGACTAACAGGAAGTTTCCTGACCGCTGAGGGTCAGTTTGAATCACAAGCTCTTAGCTCAGACCATTCAAATCTGACGGGTAAGATCAGACCGTTCTTTGGTTGAGAACTGAGTGAATGTTGAGTGAGTAAGGGTAATTGGTGTAGCCTATTTTATCAAGGAGGGTGGAAACAAGAGGAAGGAGACAGAGAATAGAGACAATGACTTAATCATCAACAAATTAAATCAAATAATTCATTTATGATAACATGAGTATGTATTTTTTTAGATCAGGAGGAAAAGTCAATGGAGAGAAAAAATTTGGAGGCATAAGTTAAGGAGTTGGGGAGAAAGTATTAGATTTAGGGAGTTAAAGAGTATTTAAGACTAGAAAAATATTGGTTGTTTATTATTATAGGACTTTTGCCAAAATTCCCTGTGTGCCCCCTGGGCACCGGCCTACTGTGGACCCCTTTAGGCCAAGACCAACACTTACGAGATTGAAATGGGCCCTCCTGACCTTTGTCTCCATAGGCAATGCTCTCAGGTAGCATCTGCCATCCCATGACTATACAACGTTAGGAAAGATGAATCGAGTTTTTCTCTCTAAATTCTAGAGCATCCATTGCCTCTAGGTGTCAGAGGACGGCAGTCAGGGTGGGACAAATAAAACCATTCAAGTCGAGTTGGCACCGGGATCACTTTTTGCCTAATTTGTGCATAGAGCAGTTAATCTGCCTTCGTTTGGCATTTAAAAAGGCATTTGAATTTGAAACTTGAAGAGCTAGTAGACCCTAGTCATGAAGACAGGGAAGATTGTTTTAGAAAATAGAATGGTCCATGCACTTGCCCAGAGGCAATAGGGAAGAGGGTGCTTCAGAATGATTAGAACAAATTCCAGTGGGGTTGTGATAAATCACGCAATTAGTGGTGCAAGATGAGGCAAAGGAGGAGAGGAAGAACCAGATGCTGCAGACTCCTACAGGTCACAATAGGCATTGTTGGATCTTACCCTTAGAGCAATGAGATAGCACTGAAGATTTTAAGCAAGATGCCGGAGGTTTTGATTTGTATTTTTTAGAAAAATACCACTTGGGTTGTCATATAAAAGGCTGACTGAAGAAGACACAGCTATAGTCAGGTAGCCTGACGGAGTTCCGCTGGTATAATCCAAACAAGAGAACATGTTGGCCTGAATTCCGTTAGTGGAATTAAGGATAGAGAAATGCCAATAACTTAGGGAGAGAGATCTGAAGGCGGAAGAATTATCCACATCTTAAAGAGTCTACCTTTCCTGTAGGAAGTAAGGAACTTTCCACCCACATTTCCAGTACGTTTTTTGTCCCAACTTTCTAAGTTCTTCCTAAGAAAGGAGTGGCTGACATTATGACCAAAGCCTAAGATATTAAATGAACCATATGTATGTGTTTAAAGTTACAGTGCCTTAACTAACAAGAGTCGTGGTATGACTTAATCTCTCACTTGCTGCCTTCATAATATAAGAGCCTGGTCTCCAGGGGCAAGTCAGCAAATCTCATGCAGAGCACTGGATTCAAGGCTCCTTTGGAGGTCAAGACAGTATTTTTTCACAGACAAGCCTGGATATATGGGCTCCAATGCTGAGATGTGGGAGGAGGCACGGGGTCTCAATTACCCACAAAGACTCTGAGGAAATGTTCGCAGTGGAGCTCTATTGCATGATTTGGATGAAGATGACTGGAAACATTGTCAGACGGCTGATGGAAACAGTTCCCTCCGCAGTCCCAGGCATTTGACACTAAATGGGCAAAAAAGTGAGAGACTTCACTTGAGTTACTTGTTCTTCAACCTAATTTCATCTGAGAAATTCTCCATGGAGTAAAGGAGGGAAAAATATATTAGGTATTTGCTCAACTGTCAGTTACATGATAAATATCCGTCAGGATAGACTGGCTTATATTGTCCAAATAGATAAACCCTAAATGCTCATAGCCGAACACATCAAAAGCGTATTTCTTGCTTCTGGTCTGTGTCCCATGTGGGTAGATGGGGAGTCTTCTCATCACAATTGTTCAGGGACCTGAGACAAGTTTTGTGTCAGCGTACACTTCTTAGATAAGTGTAGAAGCGAGAGAGATGCGATAAATCCCTCCTTGGCTTTTAAAGGACCCGCTGGGGACTGATACATGTCACTTGTCACTTCCCCTCACGTTTCCTTGTCCAAAAGGAAGACTTCATTTCAAAAGATGGTGCAGGAATGTCGTTCAGCCCTGTGCCCGGAAGGTGGGAAGCCGGGAATACTCGGTGAGCATCGCTAACAGCTGCCGTGCGATATCTTGTTTTCCATTTGGCTACCCATCCTTTTTTTTAAGATTTTATTTTTATTTATTTTTAGAGAGAGGGGAAGGGAAGGAGACAGAGAAGGAGAGAAACAGCAATGTATGGTGGCCTCTCACATGGCCCTCATGGGGACCTGGCCCGCAACCCAGGCATGTGCCCCAACTGGGAATTGAACCGGGACCCTCTGGTTCCCAGCCCGCGCTCAATCCACTGAGCTACACCAGCCAGGGCTGGCTACCCATCCTTTTGTCTATGCTCACCGGAGTGAGAAACTTGAGTAGCCAAAAAGACAAGAGCAGGTTTCAGTGAACAAAATCTCACCCTGGACCCCTTTCGATACTGAGAGGTATGATCAAATGTCGTTGATGATTGATTATGAGATAGGAGGTGTCATTTAGGAAAACTCTGAGGCTTCTGTCTAGGAGCGTGTAGCAAGCGATGGTGGCATCTTAAGCAGAGAATCAAGGGACATGGTGACCCAGGCCCCACAGAACCTCTTTAAATTCTGTATCTTATTACAATACATCTGCAAATATTGCCACAGTATGTCACAAATCCCAGAAGAGGAAATATATTTATAACTTTCAGAATTGTGATAGATGCAATACCTGATAAGACATAAGATTAGCTACAAATCTTTTGACACATGTCACAGCATCTTTTACTGGCTGTGAAGTTTCTTAAAGAAAAGGACGAGTGCTGTTTTCTTGGAAAACTCAATGACTAGCATGTAAAATCACGTTACGTGCCCCCCCCATCCTGACCCAAAACCAACCCACTCCAGCACCATCCACCCTGTTTTGGTCCCATCATGCCTTGGGGCCTTTCAGAGAAGACAGAAAAAATAAGGCGAAGAGAAGGTTTTGGGGAGGAAACAATTTCATTTTTGCAGAACGCTAGTTGCCTATGAAGCATCTGAGTGGGAATGTGAACAGGCAGCAACGCATGTGGGTTTGTGTCTCGGGTAGAGATCTGGGTTAGAGAGACACATTTAAACATCACTGGCAGGTACGTAGTCGTTGAACTATGGTAGTTAATATTCTTATTTCTCCCTCCGCAGCCAGACTTCTGAGTGTTACCATTTCTCCCGGGGCCTCGTAATGGATTCAAAAAGTTCTCTCTTAAAGGAACAATCTTAGTTTTATATTCCAAGCCATAACATTCACGATTCTTCCTGTTTCTTATGCATAAATGATCAGTCGGAGGCTGAAACTTTATTACTTTGAAGTGCCAGTAGAGTCCTAGGTGAGATCTGGTAACAAGAAGTGTTACTGCTTAGATGTAAGTTCCCAATCAAGAAAATTTTCAGGATAAGTTTTTTATTTGTAAAATATATTTTTAAAGTGTTTGTATAGTATTGAGGATAAATAAGAATGTAATTATGTGCCTTTGTCTTGTTTAATAAGACTGCAAGCTAAGAACCAGTAATATGCAGAAACTGATCAACGTATTGATACTCCTTAAATGCTTTTCTCAATATGTTCCTCTTTAAGCAATTTCATCCTCACCATATTTAGAAGTCTCCTTTCTAATACTTTTACTTTGCTTGGTTTCACATCTTGTCTACATTCTCAGGCTTACTGGGCTCTTCTGGAAATACAAGTACTTATGTGGTGTGTGTGTGCGTGTGTGTGTGTGTGCGCGCGCGCGCGCGTGTGTGTGAGAGAGAGAGAGAGAGAGAGAGAGAGAGAGAGAGAGAGAGAGAGGTAAGACCTCCCATCATTTATATTTTAATAGCAAATATCATATAAGTTAATGAAAGAAGTTCTTGTAGAACGAGGAGTAAGTGAGAGACAAAGATGAAGCCTTGAACTTCATCATCATTGGTAATTATGTCTACTATTTTGGGGGAGGAGAGAAATAATTAATCTCTGTTTGACTATTCTTTATGCATCCTGTCTTCTCTAATAATATTCTCTTACCAATTTATATTCCTCTCTCTTAAATATTTAAAAGCCTTTCAATTTTCTATCTAGTGTGTACCTAGGCAGACGCAGCATGTTTAATTAAAGGATTTGCCTTTATCTAGAGTTTATAAATGTTTTTTTTTTCTTTTAACCACTTCAGAAAAACCTTGCAGGAACAAGTTATTATAAAATGCTAAATTGAGTTTCAAATTTAAACAAAGTATCTGGCGCTGTGATGCTGCAGGTTCCAGGTTTATGTGGGATCTTAGCTGTCCACTTGAGAGTATCTTAAAGACCAGAACAGATTTGTGACTATTTATGGAAAATTAGGAAAAGAGATCACTGAAACTATAAAGGTTCTAGAGATTTTAAAGTCCAAAAACTATACTTTTTTTTTTCAATAGATGAAGACATAAAGCCACAGGAAATACAGTGACATAAGAAAAGTGCTAAGTTACTGAAGGAGAGTGTTTCTGCAGTTTACTCTCTAATCAATGCTTTTTCCATCAATCTGTTCTGCCTGAATCTATATTTTAATGAGCCTCAAAATATTTTTCTCTTATAAAAGAATATTTGATATCTCCCAGGACTCTCTGTTTCCTCTCCATAATTACAGACTTCGATTGTTAAATTTTTCCTCCTCGTTATCAACCTTTTAGATGACAATCCTTAATTGGCTAAGAAAACACTCAAGTATATTGTCAATATATATAAATTCTTCCACCTTTCCCAGAGGGGATCATGAGGAAATCAGTTAAGGTCACTTTGGAAATCAAGATAAACTGTGCTTTTTGCGTATTCTTATTCTGCCTCTTAAGTAAACCAATAGGGAAAATAATGAGGTGCGTTTGCCACATCTTCATGCTTTTTAAATTTATGCTGGTGGCTTCTTTTGCTACTTTCCCTTCTAATCGCTACAGGCAACTAGTTAAAAATCCATTCTAAAACAATTTTTTTTTCAGTGATGAACATGGAGCTTCTGGGATCCACATTTTCTTTCTTAAAACAAGAACAAAAGCAAAGACAAAACAAAACCTGTGGAGTGTCCTCATCTTTGTACCGATTTATAAGTGGGCCATCGTGTCTGCCAGCTACAAATTGTCTCGGCTTTTGTGCATCTGACAACGTATTTTATCTTTATTTTTGAAGGGTACCTTCTCTGGACGCAGAATTTTCAGTTGACAGGTGTTTTTTTGTTCCCTTCATCATTTTAACGACACTATCCCATTGTCTGACAGCTTGTGTTTATGATAGAAAGTTTGTGGTGATTCTTTCTTTTTTCTCTGGATGTCTAGCAGTTTCTTTCTTCATCACTGACTTTTCAGCAATTTCTTTATGGTTTACCACGGTGTAATTTTGTGTCTGTCCTGTTTGAATATTTGAATATTCTACTTGAATATTGTTTCTTTGAATTCCTGTGTTCAGAGTGTCCATCAAATTTGAAAAAGTTTTAGCCATTATATCCTCAAATATTTTTTATCATCCCCTGAATTCCAACTTATTTATTAAGTTGATATTTTCCCACAGTTCACTGAGTCACTGTTCATTTTTTTTTTCAATTTCTTTCCTCTTACTGCTTCATTTTGGTGGTTCTATCTCAAAATCTTTAATCTTACTGATTTTTTCTGCAGTGTCTAATCTGCTGTCAAGCTCATTCAGTAAATTTCTACTTTAAGTACTGTATTTTTGATCACCAGAAGTAGCACTTACCTTTTTTTTTATATCTTCTAATTCCCTTCTGGTTATGTTCACATCTTCCATTAATTCTTAATCATAGTTTGAGAGCATTTCAAGTTTTTATCTACTAATTGCTTTATTTCTCTTTTTTCTGAGTCTATCTCTATTGACCGAATTTTTTCCCAGCTATGGGTCACATCTTCCTGTTTATTTATGTGTCAGGTGATTTTTTTAATATGATGCTTGATTTGTAGCTGTATTGTTGTTGCGTGTCTGGATTTTACTGCTTTCTTTATAGTATATGAGAATGCTACCACTGAACCATCCATGCACCAGCTCTTTACAGTATATGAAATTATATTTTTGCTAGCAATTGTTGCTTGCAAATTAGCTTGATATTGTCCAGGTTTGTCTGGAAAGATCTCTAGGAGCTTCGAATCTGCAGCTATTTCATCCATAGCCCTAAGGCATTACCTGTCTGAGATTTCTATGACAGGCCCCTGTGGTACAGGGAGATTTTCTACTCTACATGAACTTGAATGTCTCCCAACTCTGTATGAGCTCTGGGAATTGTTAAGTTTTCAGCTTCTCGGACATTCGTTGTCTGGCTTCATGGACTGTCACCCTCGGCATGCGAGCTTCTTATTTAGTGACAGACTCCAGAAGATCCCTGGGCATATTTTTAAAGCCTTTTTCTGTAGAGCTGCCTGTTTTGCGGTCATCAGCTTTGAAAATTCTCACTGACTTCCTTTCCTGAAATCAGATATTTGTTTTCTCAACTCAGAAAGTGCCTAGTGCTTTGCTTGGGTTGCCCCTCTCTGTACCACCGAGCACACAGTGGCTCTGCATGGCAATCTGGTACAAGCATAGCGCCACCTCTTCGTTTCTCCCCACTGAAGGGTCACAGGCCTGTGGTGCCAGTGGTCCAGCATCTGAAAGCCACCCAGTTTTTAGTTATTTATGGTAGAATGACAAGAACAATACCACTTTCTTCATCATGGCCATCGGTATCATCAATATCCTCATTTTTCCGTGCAAAATCTGTTTATGTGCTACCCAGAGCTCTATGCTGCAATATTTCTTAAGAGAATGCTCTGTATTGTTAGGGAATTTTCTACCATATGTTCATTTTTGGCCCCAAATGTACAATTTTACACTGGATTTTTTTTTATATCAGAAGTTACCAATAGATGATTTCAGACAACAAACAAGACACATATTCTGTCCTCAAATGGGCCACAATTTATTAACAGGTATGTTGACTAGATACAGTCGTCCAGGCATGCCACCAGAAAAAAAATTTTGAACATGTGAAGAAATGACAACTATATCAATGCCTGACCTACAGATATTTTAAAATATCTTCAATGATACATTGCACTCTCACTTCTAAGGGTGAAAATGTGAAACATTAATCTTAAGGTAGATAAAACATTGCCTTTCTCACCACTAAGCACCTTTATATGAGTATTAAATTTCCAGGGCATCAAGGGCAGTCTAAATGGAACTGTCTTTTGGTCCAGTGATCCTCCTGCTGGGATTACACCCTAAGAACCCTGAGTCACTAATGCAAAAGAACCTATGCACCCCAATGTTCACAGCAGCACTATTTACAATAGCCAATTGCTGGAAGCAACCTAAGAGCCCATCAGTAAATGAGTGGATCAAAAAACCATGGTACTTTTATGCAATGGAATACTACACAGCAGAAAGAAAGAAGGAGCTCCTACCCTTCATCACAGCCTGGATGGAACTGGAGAGCATTATGCTGAGTGAAATAAGCCAGGCAGTGAAAGACAAATGCCATATGATCTCACCTATAAGTGGAACCTAATGAACACAACAAATGAGCAAAAAAGAATGAGAGATGTGGCAATATAGAACAAACTGACAGCGACAAGAGGGAAGGGAGGAGGGGGATAACAGGGTAAAGAAGGGAAGGATCAAGTCAAGGAACAAGTACAAAGGACCCATGGTCAAGGATAACAGGGTGGGTATTGTCCCTGGGAGCAGGGGTAGGGTGGAGCAGGGGAGAGCAATGGGAGGAAAAATGGGGACAACTGTAACTGAACAATAAAATAATATATTTTTAAAAAGAAAGAAAAAAGTTTAGTGTTCAATGAGGGAAAGCCTCTTCCCATCTGACGTGAGGAACTGATTCTGTGTTTTATTTTTCAGCAGAGCAGAAAGGGTTGGAGAGGAAATGGAAATGTCATAGAAGCCACTGGTAGCCCACATAAAAGTGACACCCTTCTCTGACTCCCTTCTCTGACCCTTCTCTGACTTTATACGACGCTCTTCTGTGGGGACCATAAAACTCCAGAGAACTATGACAACCCCCATGATAAGTGACAGAAATTAGGTCCAAGCGCAGCACCATCAAAGCGTAAGTAGCATGGCAGCTGTCACTTCCCGCATTAGAACCTTAGGTACGTGACTTAAAACGGGACCATCATTTCTTGGTTCCTTCCTCTACGTGTTTATGTAGCAGTTTTTTCTCTAAAGGGATCTTTCCTGCTACATCTCCTGCCGCCTTTACTGTGAGTTCTAACCTTATTTCCATATTGTGGATATCCTGAGTTTCTACACAGTCTTTTCAAGCATTACAAATTAAAAATGATGGTAACATATTACACAGAAATTCCCTGAATTCTCTCTTTCTGCAACTCTTGCCAAGGGGCATTAAATCATTTTCCTTTTCATTTTGTTTAGAGATCTGTATCAAGATCTACATCTATATATCATTTCTTTCCCCAAACAATTAGTCCAAACCTGCTCCTTTGAAGCATTAAAGAAGAATGTTTTTTAAAATGAAAGTCACTGCATGTCCTTGCCAGATTTAGGCCTGCATAACTTGGAGCTAAATAAAGTCTCGAGCCATCCATCTCTTAACCTTTAATGGGTTGACTTGTTGAGGGAATCTATCAATCTATGATCTTCTTTAATTCTCTGCACAAGTTCTACTTTCCATTCTTCAATCTGCAATGACCATCCTATTTTAAATGACAGCTGTTTACGGTGTTGGAGAAGCCCTATAAGTCTAAACACTGTGAGATGTTATTCAGGTGATAAATATAGAGCTCAAGACAGGAGAGAGAAATGAGAGTGGGAGCAGTGGATAAAGGGAAGTAGAGAGAACACCAAAGACATTTATTTGTAGGTCAAAACATAAAGCATCTGTAGAAATTGCTGTCGGAGAAACTTCAAAAGATGTGAATATGTATTTCTATTTCATTCAAATATGCAGTTTTACAAAACTGAACTTCAAAGGCTTAGGATATAACATTTGATACATTTTCAAATAAATGTTCAGTTCTTGAAATGACTCGGCTTTCTCATATCCATTAATACCTAATCAATATTCTAGTAATGATTCCATTGATTTAGACAGCTGACATTACAGATTCTAGCTACCATCTATTAATGCTTTATATCATTTCTTCAGGAGTCTTATTTGCCAATCATTAAGTTATTAATATAAACAGTACAATATTTTGATAAAGAAAATGTCACCAGATTTTGCAGCATTGTGTGACATATATAAGGAGGAAAACTGGAAAATAAAATCTTACTTAGAAAAAACAAAAGGGAGCCCTGGCTGGTGTGGCTCAGTTGATTGAGTGTGGGTTGCAAACCAAAGGGTCGCCGGTTCAATTCCCAGTCGGGGCACATGCCTGGGTTGCAGGCCAGGTCCCCAGTGGGAGCCACGTGAGAGGCAATCACACATTGATGTTTCTCTCCCTTTCTTTCTCCCTCCCTTCCCCTCTGTCTAAAATAAATAAATAAATAAAATCTTTAAAAAAATAAAAAGAAAGAAAAAACAAAAGAGAAGACAACGTTTCATTCAAGGAAATGAAAAGTAAAATAAGTGTAAGCCTCTATGCAATGAGCGGTCTGTTAGATATAAAATAAGCCTCAGCCTCAAACCTGTGTTAAAAGATCTTACAAAACAGAAGATGCAAAAAAAAATTTAAAATAAAAATATACAAATAATAACCAGTAAAAAGCACAGATGTAATCGATGTCTACCCATACATGTTATGATGAAGGAGTGCTTTCACTCACTGTCTACCATAAATTTGCTAGAATCTCTCCATTTGGCCATCCAGGTTCATTCTGTCTCATGCACTAGCTGGACAATTCTAACTGGAAGGGACCACAAAGTGGCATTGAAAGATCCCACAGTGGGAGGCGAGAGCTGCAGGCTTCTCCCTGCCCTGCTTCCTTCAGCTGGGCAGAAACGTGACCCACCACAAGTCCAGGTGCAGCTGGGCAGCTCTTCCACCACTGCTCCAGCTCGTGTTGGCTCCTGGGGTATTGATTCCTCTGTGTCTCCTTCAACCTTCGCAGCAGTAACAGCCTCTGGCTACTGCGAGTCTCAGAATCGTACTGGTTACCTTAACAGAGCCCACCGTTCTGTGAGTAGTCTCCTCATGAAAGTCTCTTAATTTGAATAATCTGGCATGAATTTTGTTTCTTGCCAGGAATGTTACTGATAAAACAGGTATTGGTTCTATCCATTAGAGAGGAACCCATTGGTGTTTTCCACTGTGAGCGATAAGGACGTAAATATAATTGTGTGGGTGTTTATATACATGCGAACCATTTGGGGGAACTTCCCTGAGGGAAACACAGGCTGATGCACATCACGAGAGTCAGGTTGACATGGACGTGTCGGAAAACGTCCGTAGTTCTGAAGCTGCTGAGCTGCTCTTGCTGGAGTTGGATCTCTAAAGGGCCTACCAGATTCTTTTTCTATTCCTAAAGCTTACAATGAACAGTTGCAGTTCTTGGAGACTTTGGCTTCATGTTCACAGAGGTATTTCTCATCATCACCTCCGCTACAGCCCCAGTTCTGCCCTTCAGCGCCATTCTCAACGTGTCTGATCTCATTGCCACCAGAGCATCTTCCAGATTATCGACTGTGTCGGTTACTATGATCTTAGTGAATTCTCGGCTAAGTTTTTCAACAGCTTGTCAAACTCCTCCCTGGTTTTATGATCAGATGGACTTAAAATTATTTTATTTCTCTTTCTGCAGATCTTCTCTCTCTTCTTGAGAAAAGGCCCTTTATTGAAACTTGGAACATTCTCACAGAGACTTAACCTCTGAACTTTCCCAACCTGCCTCAAGCCGCGTTGCTCTCTGATGCTCCCTTCAAACGCTTCCTCTATTTCTGCACAAGCTCGTCACTCACCTCACATGTTCCAGCCGTCAGTCTGCAGATGCACAGATGGCCAGAAATCAAATCTTGCCTAATTTGACATAAATTGAATTACACTTGAATATGATCACGCTTTATTCTTCCAGACAGGATTATATCCAGATCCATACAAAAAGGGGAGAGAAGTGTTTAGTCTTGTCTATTTTTTTTCTCTCCCTAACTTTATAGGAGATAGTTTTTCGTTTTCTAGTAATCGATGCATTAACAATACCGTGCATTTCTTGGGTACCCGTTGGGGCTTGAGAGGTGGGATTCCCACTTCAGCACATATCTGGTCTGACTCTCCTCTTATCTGTGGTTGATCAAACAGACTTTGCAACCAGTTTCCAGCTTCTGCTCAGCCCTTTGATAATACCTGCGTCAATTGCTCTGTTCCAATACGTAAAGCCTGGAATACAACATACCTTGATTGTAGGAAACGTTCATTCACAGATTCATCAAAACAAATATTTACTGAGTGTTTCCCACATGGTGGGTCCTGTCTCGGAGCTGGACACACAGCAGAAAATGAGAACCTGCTGCTCCTCGGTCTGACCATTGGTCTCCTCCCTTCTCTTAAGTTCCTTCCTGAGCCATAAGCCACTCTGTCCTATTCCAATAGAAAGAGTTTCAATATTAAGAGAAAATATCCCTATAATCCTCAAAATGTTTCTATTCTTTCATAAGCAATGGAAAGAAAAGATAAAAATAAAATAGATGTAGCCATACAGACTATACATTTCAATTTGTAAATTGTCACTACTGTTTCTTTTCCTGACATTTTTATAGTCCTAAGCAGCAATGAGAGAGCCTCTTACGTACTCCTGGCCTTACCAAATATCAGGCATTAAAGCGAGACAGCTCCTAGTGGCCACACCTGGAATGAGACAACCTGATGTCATAAAAACAGGGTTGGTCTGAAAGCCATTGGTTCTCACCTTATCCCCTATCTCACAAGGGCGTGAACCTGAATGATTCACATCATGTTCTTATCTAGACCCTCAAGTTCTCTCCTGTCAATGAGAGGCCGGATTTTGGTAGTCTCAAGGTTCCTCAGAGCTCGAATTTTCCGATTATATTGTTTTGTTTGCAAAGCTGGAGAAGGAAACAGAAGGAGCCGCTTGCCCGTCGCAAAGGCAGCTCAGATAGGTGGAGCGGTCCATCCCAATGCTGACACAGGAGCGCGGGACTGTAGGTGGGGACGTGTGATTATAGTACAATCATTCTGATTCATCAAGAGATAAATTCCCTTGTTGGTTACACATACACACTCCCCAACCCTTCCCACTCACAACTTTTACTTCCTGCTTTAGGAACAGTCTAAAAGTAGGGAGAGGACGTGGGTGGAGTAGGGAGAAGGGAGGGGAGGGAGCAGGAAGTGTTCTCTATTTGGAAGTGATTTTTTGGAAGCTCTTTTTCATGCTCATTTATACCACGTACGGTGCTTTTATTCTTCCTTGCTGAATGTTTGATTATCCTAACCATAGAGAAAGTAATAAGTCAAAATAGTTTTCGTCGCTCTTTTTCAAGCATAATAAGCTCAGTTAAAACATTTTTATGATGACTTAATTCACTGAACAAAATGAAAAGAAAACAGAATTAAGGGACTCAGTGCTGCCAACAAGAGAGAGGAAAAATCCCACACTAAGGCAACTCAATTTCTATGACTACGTGTAAGACAGAAGTGGCCAAAATTGACTTTTAAAAGCAATTTTTCCACTTCTTGTTCTCCAACATAGTGGGTCCATTCTCACAGTAACCAAACGGTTTGAAAGCAGAGCTGATAAGTAGGTTTTATAACCAGATAACGTGCAGCAAGTCTCTAGATGGTGGTAGATGGCCTCAGCACTAGCTGAATCACAATAGGAAGATCGAGACCTGAAAATGGCAAATGCTCCTGGGAAGCTCACAACAATAAGGAGGTGGGATTTAGCTGAACTTCATGGACTTCAAAATTAGATGTCATTTCTGGTGGAAACAAGATAGCATAGACTGATTTCTCCCTACTCTGTTTCATTAAATATAACAACAACAACAAAAAAAAACATAAAAAAATACAAGAGGCAATCGGAGAAGAACCCTGAAAAATGGAAGACGAAAGCAAACTGGTTGAGGAGCCAGGACTAAGGAACAACACATTATCAAGGACTTCCCACCCAACCAGAGATGATGGCACAGACCCTGCACCTTCAGGACCTTCAACCTGACAACAGAAAGTGACTGTTAGAAGCTGAATGTCTATATCCTCCCAAAATACGTCTGTTGAAGACCTGGCCCCCAGTGTGATGGTAGTTGGAGATGGAACCTTTGGGAGATAATCAGGCTCAGATGAAGTCATGAGGGTGGGGGCCTCCTGATGGGATTAGTGCCCTTCTAAGAAGAGGAGGAGGGAGGAAGAGGTCTCTCTCTCTCTCTGTGCACATGTGGAGGAAAGGGCATGAGAGCACACAGCGAGAGGGCAGGCAGCTGCAAGAAGACTCACGCTAGAACTCCCCCATGCTGGCACCCCGATCTCGTACTTGCAGCCTACAGAACTGTTGTAAGAAAATAAATCTCCGTTGCTTAAGCCACTCAGTCAGTGTATGGTATTTTGCTACAGAAATGTGAGTCAAGACAGTGGCCTGGGTAGGTCCTTCTTCCCCGGATGATATAAGAGCCCTGCTGACAGCACCAGGAGAGACTGGTAGCACCAGCGAGGGGGGCTGATCAGGAGTGCAACCCACAGCAATTGGCTAGCAGACACACTTTCCCTCCCCGCTGACCCGCAGACTCCCTGCCGCCATTGAGACACATCAGTGGCTGTTGGCACCCATTCATTTAGTCATTCAACAAATACTTACTTAGCAGCTATTTTGTACCATCACTGTTCTAGGTGCTGGGATAAGTCAGTAGAAAAAATGTTCTATTGATACTTATACTTGAAGATATTACTCAATTAAGGATTTTAAAAAGACAAGTGAATGAGAATGACATAAAGCTTATCACAAATATTCACACACAAATTCAAATTTAGGTCCTCATTTTGAATGTAATTTTTTCTTTTTTTAAATATTTTATTTATTTTTACAGAGAGGGAAGGAAAAGAGAAAGAGAGGAAGAGAAACATTGACTGGTTGCCTCTTGCACGCACCCTACTGGGGACCTGACTCACAACCCAGGCATGTGTTCTGACCGGGAATCGAACCAGCAATGTTTTGGTTCGCAGGCTAATACTCAATCCACTGAATCACACCAGCCATGGCTAAATCTAATTTTTTCTAAGAAACTGGTGAAAACCTAAGAGCGGGATCACTAATGTAACCTTCCCTGTTCTCTTCTGCTTTGTCACCTAGGGTTTGCAAAGTTTCCTCTCTATGTCCCACAAACCTGGCAAGGCTGTGCTGAGTAAGCACTTCCCTTTATCAGAATTCTTAGTCTCGGTATCAACAGTTATTCACAGTTTAGATTTTGAATACAGTTTTCTACAAGACTGCTAAGAAGATTGTTCTTTCCCAGCATTCTCGGTGGAATGCCAGCTGCCTGCTTTAATCTAGAAAAGGCATCTGTTGATGAAATGTGGCGGAGCTCTGCCCTATCAGCGTTCGTGGGCCTTTTGTATGTCTGAGTGCTCTCTGAGATCTGCCCAACACAGTGCCAGCGGAAGCAGCTTAATATCCTCTACCTTGTGGGAAGAAAAAGTAATCTCCTACCTGGATCCAATCCTAAAAGATATTCCACATAAAGCCAAATCGTGGAATCTCGGTGTCACTCTATGAAAATTCCAAGTGACTGCAGTTTTCTGAGGATTCATTATTTAAGCAGACTAAGCATTATTTTTCAAACTAGCTAACATGTTCTCAGGCAAAAGGGGACAGCATCTTCCTTTTCAATGTATCGTGTTTGCTTCAGATAGAAAATAATGTCCGTTCAATTCATGACAACAGAATGCTGTTTACCTAAGTTTAAAATAATTTATTTTTTAAGTCTTTGGTACACACAGTTTTTTGAACAAACATTTTTTGGATTAGTTTCAGGTTGGAAAGTTCCTGTACAATTCTTATCTTGTTCCCTCATTGTTAACACTGAAATTTTTTTTGTTACTTTTGTCAGAACTAAGACATTGACACTGGTACCTCATTAAATAAACTTCAGACTATTTGAGTTTCATCACTTTTTCCATTAGTGTTCTCTTTCTTCTCCAGGATTGAATTTAAGGTGTCACATTGCTTCTACTTGTCATATCTCCTCAATCCCTGGTCTATGGCCGTTTCTCAGCTTTCACTTGTTTCCAGTGAGTTTGTCAGCCTTGAGGAATGCTGGCCAGGGAACCTATTGCATGCCCCTAATCTAGGTTTAATCTAATGTTTGCCTCATAATGAGACTGAGCTCATGGATTTTTGAAGAAAATGTGGTACATGTGATCTTGTTACATCAAAACGGGGCAAGGGGGATATGATATCGACAAGGCATCACTGACCACTGATGACATTAAACTTCATCACTGACCAGATGGTGACTGTCAGGTTTCTGCGCTGCAGGTGCCCATTATCCCTTTCCCTGCTCCATTCTTTGGATGTGGAACTCATTTGTGGTTTTTTTAATTTTTATTTTAAAATGAATAAGTTACAGAAAACATCCCACCACTTGTATACCAGGTATACCTACCATTCAGATTTTAACAAGTTTTAAAATGTAGCCATGTTTTGCTCCAGGTATTTTAAATTATATTTTAAATTATAAGAAAAATATTACCCATTGAGTAGATATTCCTTATATGCACTACATTATTTTCTTTTCTTGCTTAGTAGAGGCAAACTGATTAAAAACTAATGTTGAGTGAAAATAAATAGGTCTCTCTTTCCAGCCGGCTCCAAGCCATGGGCATCTCTCGGGACAATTGGCACAAGCCCTGCGAGACTGGGGGCAGGAGGAAGCCCCCCACCGCAGGAAGCGAAAACATGAGCTGGGACACCTTGCTGCCAACACTAAGTGTGGCCCCTGTCACACACACACAGTTCGTGCTCGAGGAGGCAACAAGAAGTACCGAGCCTTGAGGCTGGACGTGGGCAGCGTCTCCTGGGGTTCAGAGTGTTGTACGTGCAAAACAAGGATCATTGATGTTGCCTACAATGCATCCAACAACGAATTGGTCCACACCAAGACCCTAGTAAGGACCAGGTCAGTTTGGCCAAGAAGATGGCTATGTGCTAGAAGGCAAGGAGCAGGAGTTCTATCTGAGGAAAATTAAGACCCGGAAAGGCAATAAATCTTCTTCCCTCCTTTTTTTAAAGCTCATGTTTAAAAAAAAAAGGGGGGCTCATGTAATAAAGGTGTTTATTCTCGGGCTAAAAAAAAAATAAGAAAATAGCCCGGCTGGTGTAGCTCAGTGGATTGAGCGTGGGCTGGGAACCAGAGGGTCCTGGTTCGATTCCCAGTTGGGGCACATGCCTGGGTTGCAGGCCGGGTCCCCAGTGAGGGCCATGTGAGAGGCAACCATACATTGCTGTTTCTCCCTTCCTTCTCCTCTCTCTAAAATTAAATAAATAAATTTTTTTTAAAAAAATTATTTAAAAAAATAAGAAAATAAATAAATTTTATGTGACAAAGACAATATGAAACATTGATATAAATTTAAAAAACAAAAAAGCATTATCTTGTGAATATCTATACATAGTATCAAAATCATAGAACCAAAATATTCAAAAAATTTTTCTTTCTTCATTTTTGCTTCTTGAACTCCCTTCTTTCTTTGGAGTTCAAATCTTGTGTAAGTATATTGTTTTGTAATCCTCTATCAAGAATTGGAGAATGCTGGCCTCTGTTTTTGACTGTCCAAAATTATCTTTATTTTACCCCAAATATTGTATGATAGTTTAGCTGGGAATATAATTCTAGGGTAAAGGTTATTTCCTCTCAGAATTCAAAGATAAAATTTTCATAGAATGATATCATCAGTGTAACAGTAATTCTGCTGAAGATTAACTATCTTTTCCCCTCTGTTTACTTTAATGTTTAATTTCATGTCATATGATTTCACTAACATGTCTCAAATATTATTCTAGTTGTTCTAATCAAAAGTCAACATTCTCCTTTGATTCTTTGAGAAATTACATTGTGTGGTGACTCTCTCCCCAACTATGATTCCAGTTCACTGAAAGTTTTTCCTTAGCTGGTAGACAGAACTTACCTAGTTTTCATTTTTAGGGCAAGGCAGGCTTTCGTGAATTCTGGCTTTATGGTGATGTATCAGTTTCGCCTCTGCTTCTGGGCCAAATGTCTTTCTCTTGTTGGAAGGTGTTTGAAGCCTGTTCTGAGATCCTAAGGCTTTTGTGATGCTTTATTGAGTGTTTGTGCCTAAGCTCCCTCAATTCTGTAAATTTATTTTTCCTCTTTACTTCAAAAACTGGATACATTTTCCATTCAAAGTTTTGAACGTGTATATTCATTTACATTACAATAAAATCTATCTTATTTTATCCAGAATTCTAAGTGTTTGTAGGAGAGGGAGTGGGGCGGCTCTGTCACGTCAGAACAACCACATTAACTGAAAATAGCCATTTCTGTCTAAAGTCTTTTTTCCTATGGAGAGACATAAATAGTACAGACAAAAAATATAATCCCCACTCTCTAGATGCTTAAACTCGAATTGACGAGCAGATACATAGACCATTTAAGGAAAAGTGCTATTAGGCAGCATTTCGTAATGATTCACATTAGAGATCAGCGGTTAGGAAACATGGCTGTTAAACCAGCGTGCCTAGATGTGAATCAAAACTCCAGCACATGACTAACCTGTAAAAATTTTTCATCAGAAAAGTCAAGAACTAGTTTCAAAATTAATCTATGACCAGGATGATTTGGTAGAGAATGGGTTTTGTGGTACAAATTTGTTTCGAAGCAAGTTGTGCTATGATTCAAATCACCCCATGAATGAGGTTGTGTGCCTGCCTTCTTTCCAATTGATTGAAACCCCTCAGGCACTGATGCTTTCCCGTGGAATGTGAGAAGCATAGTGGGCAGATGTCTGATGTAAAGTTGAGAACTGATCTGATGAAAGTCAGAGAGGGCCCGAGTAGCAGGAAGCTGTGTGTGGGAAGAAACTCCCCAATGGCCATTCAGCAAAATAGTGAGAATTCTGCAGACTAGATGCGGGAACTGTGGCAGTACTTATAGCTGAACTGGAGCCATTTAGCCCTTGTCCAAGAGAACCACTGGGGAATAATTAGAAAATGACAGACACTTTCTGTCTGCAATGGATCTCTGAAAAGCCGTGGACTAAAGAGGGGAAGCTGCTGAAGAAGCAGAAAACACTATTTTGCAGGAGTTGCAGTCAGAAGGGGCCAGTAAGGGAACATGCGTGGAAGCAGAGCAAGCTGCACACATCTGCCATCCCAGAGGGCGTGAAGACATTTTACAAACTATCGGTCAGCTATGAACTCTGTTTCCACCATGACCCTGGCAAGTGGAGAAAGAGGTCATGAAAAAAAAAAAAAAAACAATAACCATATCCTCTATCAATACCGCTGTCTTTCCCTTATAAAACACTGCGTTTTTTATACACTATGAAGTTCTTGTATTACACCGAAAGGGAAACGCAAAGCAATGTAATTGCCAAAATTTTAATTCAGTGGCAGAGGAAAATGTTCCCTAGCTGAGTAAAATTCCAGGGGACAAAGTGAAGTAAGTTTCTAAACACACATTTCAAAGGCACTGTTTTCCTCTAAATGCTCTTTAATCCAAAATAGCTCTCCACTATTAATTTTATAATTTCTTCTCCAATTAAAATTTTGGCTAAAAATGTTAAAGCCCATAATTTCTAAACATGATGAGTCATGTATTATAAATATTAACACTAATGTTTCTCCAAATGAATGAGCTAACTTAATCTTATTTTATTAAAGATGTTAATTCAACATATTATATATTGTAATTAATGAACTATATTTTACAGTTTGATTTTTTCTTGATCCAGCCACTATTTAAGAGTTTTCTATTGCTATTGATATTATTATTAATTTCTACTTCATTATGCTTACATTTACAAAATAAATGTTTAGAACTTAATTCCTAAGGGATTAAGATTTTCAGTGGGATTAATTTTTTAAAACACTGTGAACTATTAAAAGCAATATATGCCTCTGTAAAGTGCAACGTTTTATATGTGCTATTTAATCACCTGCATTTTAATACTTGTTTTATGTTTGTTCCATAAATTGAACTACAGAAAATAACATTTCACTCGTACACATTTCATCATATATGTGTATAAAATAAGGACTTTAAGATTAGATAGATAGATATATATTATTCACCTAAAAACTTCACATATTTATAGATACAATATTTTCTGAGCCAAAACTTGGGACAAGTGGTCCAACCACGGTACCAGCTATTTTAAATCGACGGTGCCTCTCCAAATCCAAATATGTCACTGTGGAACTTTAATTCTCTTCATATTCTCTACCAGATTATTTTTTTAGCTGATGATGTCAATGGGGGTTTCTGGACTCAAGGACTGAAAGATTTAAGAATCACCATGAACCAAAGTGATCATAAAACTAAGAGGTAGGATCGGTGGTTTAAAGCCTCAGATGGCCTTAAGGGTCCCAATAGGTTCATTTCTGCCACATTGGTGCTTCAGTGGGCATTTGAGTATTAGCAGGACTGAGCTGGGAACCTGCACACCATCTTAACAGCATCAAATACAACGAATTCCAAGTCGACTTTCCAAATAAACTTTCCAAAAGACAACATTTTTATGTTCATTTCCTGCCTAGAATATTTTTTTCCTTTTCACTTCCTCCACTTTAAGAAGACACTTTTGAAATCCCCCAGTTTCACACAAGCCTCACAAGTGATGAAAAGCAGGATTTCAAACTGTTCTCAGGCGAGCCTTCAAGCTCCCCGAGCGGCTTCGGGTTCCAGTCCCACCATGAGACTCTGAGTGGGCAGGAATCTGGACCCGAGCCCCTGCTGCTCCAAATAGATGCTTTTGATAGGTTTCATATATAATTTGGTTATTTCAAGGCTTCATCTGAAAGAAGGAGCATTCTCTTCTTGAAAAAATTCAAACTGATCAGCTTAAAATCCTTTCTCTACAAACTGTCATGAACATGTCCAATATAGCAGTTCCCCCTTATCGGGGGAGGGGGGAAGGGGTCTGTTCCAAGACTCCCAGTGGATGCCTGAAACCATGGATAGTACTGACCTCTATAGATACTATATTTTTCCTATACATACATACATTTTTCAGCTTCTCTTTGGCATATCTGAATTGCCAACATCACTACTTTTGCACTTTGGGCCATTATTAAGTAAAATAAAGGTTACTCGAAAACACGCACTGTGATACCCAGATGTCAGCCTGATACCCAGGAGGGCTACTAAGTGACGAACAGGCAGGGAGCATGCACAGTGTGGAGACGCTGGACACAGGGGTGATCCACATCCCAGGAAGAGCAAGGCGGGATAGCATGCGATTTCATCACGCTGCTCAGAATGGCACACAATTTAAAACTTCTGAATTGTTTATTTCTGTACTTTTCCATGACCTCAGGTAACTGGGGCAAGTAAAATCACAGATAAGAGGGACTACTGTTCAGCCTTGAAGGATGTAGAATGAGAAATCTACACATTTTTTAAAGATTTTATTAATTTCTAGAGAGACAGGAAGGGAGGCAGAAAGAGAGGGAGAGAAACATCAATGTGTGGTTGCCTCTCACGCGCCTCCTACTGGGGAACCTGGTCCACAACCCGGGCAGGTGCCCTAACTGGGAATCAAACCAACAACCCTTTGGTTGCCAGGCCTGCGCTCAATCCACTGAGCTACACCAGCCAGGTCCACAATTTTCTTAAATAGAGTAGTCACACAACAGTACAAATAAGCTGCATTTCAAGTTCAGAACCTTCTGCCTACCACAAAGAGACATACATCATCTTAAACCAAATGGCAAACCAAAAGCTGAATTTTATTCAATTGTTTCTGAAATATAACTATTGTTATGATCATCATCACCATCAGCATCATCACAGGTTTTTCTCCACCAATACAGATAAGCTGTCCTGACAAAGAAAAATGTTTTGTGTGGGCATGAAGCACTATGGGAAATTTCCTGAAGACAGAAATTGACAGTGATAGAAACTTCTTTAAAAATAAAAAGCTGGCCAATAAATTCTTCATAGGAAAATACCTCCAGCTCTGAAAAATATAGTTGAAGTATTTTATTCTCCATTCTCGGACAAGAATCTCTGTCTCTGAATTTATTTCCTAATGATGTTCAGTGCTCAGAATACAAATGTGAGAAACATAACAGAAATGTTAAACAGAAAAGCTTTGTGAAATTCAAATGCCTGCCAGAGGCCACCGTAGATATTTACCTAAGAAAGAAACACACAAAATATTTAATAAAGGTCCATCTTAAGATAATACTATTTGGTTTTAAGAAATTTGTATCAAATATAAAATTACATTATCATCTAGTATATATCTTCAAATTCATATGTGACTTTATAACTTCTATATAATTCACATCGTTTAGATCTTCCTTTATTTGGTTTATTAACACCTTCATTTAAAAATCACATATTCTGAATGATCACTCCTTGTGTTAATCAAACTGAGAAGAGAGAATCTTGATTTGGGGACCATTCATTATGACTAAAGTGGTAATTCTGGTGCATCAAATGCAATGTCAGAATTTTCCAAATGTTAATTATTTTTTAAGAATTTATTAGAAAGAGGGATAGAGAAAGAGAGGGAGAGAGGCATCAATGTGTGGTTGCCTCTCACGTGTTCCCAAATGGGGACCTGGCTCATAATCCAGGCATGTGTCCTAGACTGGGATTTGAACCAGTGACCCTTTGGTTCACAAGCCATTGCTCAATCCACTGAGCCACACCAGCCAGGGCTCCAAATGTTAACATCCTGCTTCAGGGTTTTTGTAAGTATATTTGAACGTGGCAGACCATGTGTTTTCATTTTATTGGTTGGAGACACAAACAAAAACATTTAGCTCTTCAAATGGGCGGGGTCAGTAGTGGGGCAGAAGGAAGGGACACTTGGAGTGGAGGCGGGGTGTGACTCTCACCTTCCGGTCACCTCATGGTTTATTTTGTTGGAAACCGTATCTGGACACCACCATCAATGGGTCCACTAAGAGCATGTTGTATTGAATTGGACTGACTTTCTCCTTTTGTTTTCTGTTTCTCGCATACTTTTTCCTATTTTCCCATGTTTGGGCTTTGTTATGGATCAGGACCTCCTTAAAGAAGACTCCCTGTCTACTGGGACAGCTGCTTTGTTTTAATTCCTTTAGAACTGACCGCTGCCCCCTTTACTTGGTGTCTTCACATGGTCTGTATTGCGATTCTTTAAAATGATTCTAGTTCAGAGCAATCATTAAGACTCAAGGCTTTGAGCACATCATTCATGACAACAGGTGCCATGTCATACAGCACATCTCCAGCGCTCATTCATCTGGCTCAGCTGAACCCTCACTTATACCCATTGATCAGTGACTCCATTTCCCCATCCCTGCAGCCCGTGGCAACCATCACACCATGCTTTGATGATGTGACTTTGACCCTTAGAGACTTCATATAGGTGGAATTGGGCAGCATCTGTCATTCTCTGACTGGCTTGTTTCACTTAGCATGCCTTCAAGGTCCATCCATGCTGTTGCATATTATAGAACACACTTGTTTTTTGGCATGAGTTTGCCAAAATTCATAGTGTTGAAAATAGTTGAGAACTCGATAGCGCTGGTGGCTGCACAGCACTATGACTGCAGTAAATGCCACTGAACTGAAATAGTTAATTTTGTGCTGTGTGAATTTCAGCTCATGCAAAATGAAGAAATCATTTTTTAAAAGATTTTATTTATTTATTTTTAGAGAGAGGGGAAGGGGAAGAGAAAGATAGGGAGAGAAACATCAATGTGTGGTTGCCTCTCAAGAGCCCCCCACTGGGGAACTGGTCTGCAGCCCAGGCATGTGCCCTGACTGGGAATCAAGCCAGCAGCCCTTTGGTTCACAGGCCTGCGCTCAATCCACTGAGCCACACCAGCCAGAGCAAGAAATCATTTTTAAAAACTCCTAGCATTACATACCTAAAAGGTGTGGATTTTACTATATGTCAAGTTTACCTCAATAAATGTGACTCTTTAAAAAGCGGGTGAAGGCTTTGGAGCCAGAGAAGCCTGTGTTCAAAGCCTATCTCTGCCAGGTATTAACGCTCTCTGAGTTTAGGCAAATTATGAAAACTCCCTGCTGTTGAGTTTCTTCATGTGTAAAATTGTATTAGCAGTGCTGTTGAGGATGTGTGAGCTGTGTTGTAATGAACGTAACATCATGAATTTAACCAGACCCACAAGCTCAAGGCCTCCCCTTATGAACTCACCTTTGCCCACAAAGTCCTTCAAGACAGCGCAGGGCCATATGGACCTCAGAGACCAGACTCCAGGGCAGACCTGGTGACGGTGATGTAGGCTGGGAAGTGTGCTGTTTTCTCTTTGACTTCAAACAAAAGCAGGTCAGATCTATTTCATTCATATCTATGCAAAGTCTAAATAGCATCTCAATTCAAATTTCTTTTCAATGGTGACAATACATACATACATACATACATAAAACCATACCGCCTAGTGACAAAAGAAAAAGAATAAGAGACATAAGGCCATTTGTCCCAAGGCTTGGAATGGAGTCAGCCAGCTCAAGTCCCTGGCCCAGAGGTCGTTTCTAGCTGTGACTGATTCCATGCTGTGTGGGAATGCTTATGCACCAGGGGTGAGGCCCAGCACACAGACTAAAATTTAACTGGTCCAAATCTGGGCAGTTCCTTCTTGAGATGACATAACTTGACCTTCGTTCGTCTCAGCTCACCTTCAGGGAAGGACCAAAGAGAGGATCGAAAAAGGAGCAGAGAAAAGCCTTGCATGCCTTTCCTTAGAGGTCAACACATCCCTTCCTCACAGGTTTATTATAAAGCCTCAATGAAATAAAGCAGGGAAAGCACAGATGACAACATGCTGAAAACAGACCCAGCTTTTGTAAGCAGGAGACGGCCGAGATATTTGTTGAATCAACTCTACTGTTTTGTTGGATTGTCTATCCTGTTTCCTTTCCTTCGACTCACCGCAGGAGGCTGGGTTTGGGGCTGTACCATGACTTTGTAAGAGATCTTGTATTTTAACCTCTTTCAGAAGCATTTCCCTTTGAGCCTTGTGCAATCAGGATGAGCCGTATCACTGCTTTGAAAAGCTCAGGAGCAGTCGAATTGCCTAGCGGGAGAGAGGGACTGTGCAGTGGGCTTCAACACTGAGATGGGCTGTTGTGCAAAGGGTTACGTGCATCCTAGCTCTGTTGGTTCTTTGAAAATCAGAAAGCCTGACAATGCACCTGAGGGGAGCAGCTGCGCTTGCTTCTGCTTTTCCGGCAGATGAGTTTCATACTTGCCACGGCGCTGATTTCAGACATGCTGCCTCTCTGGAAACAGGATTGTGTTTAAAAGAATAGGCTCTTGTTATCTCTCTCTTCTTCCAACGAATAGTGAGAAAAGATGGTCTCTTTGAAAGGGGATTTTTTTTTTTATTTTGACCCATGAAAGGGGATTTTTTTTTTAAGATTTTTTTTATTTATCTTCAAAGAGAGGGGAAGGGAAGGAGAAAGAAAGGGAGAGAAACATCAATGTGTGGTTGCCTCTCAAGAGCCCCCCACTGGGGACCTGGCCTGCAACCCAGGCATGTGCCCTGACTGGGAATCGAACCGGCAACCCTTTGGTTTGCAGCCTGCGCTCAATCCACTGAGCTACACCAGCCAGGCCCATGAAAGGGGATTTTGATGTTCACTGTCACTTAGCACATTTGGAAAGGTAGGACTAACCCCACAGATGCTGACCATTCTCCCCCTAAGGACTGTGCCTGCAGTTCTGGAAGAATCTCCCTGCTATAGGGATTTTCCTTAGGCGTGGACCACTGGAAACATGGGCAACAATAAAACAATACCATTCCTGATGGCTTTTTTCCTATAAACCTATCTTCCTGTTAAGTAAGGAGCATAAACGTTTTTCCTACACATTTGTAATAACCTTTAAGAATACTTTTTAAAAATACCACTTAGAGGAAGATCGGAAGATGCATAAAACGTAAATATAAACTGATACATTTGATAGGATCCTACATCTTGCTATCACTTATACATCATCTCTTAACTGAACTTCGGTTTTCTTTCTCTTTCTAGTGAAACATCGACTTTCCCCCATTAGAGGCTCCGGGAAAACACACGCCTGACCAGTACGCCAATTGTGGTGTGTGTTTTAGAAGTTCCACCACACTTCAGCTTCTAGCTTAATTGAAAGTCACTGAAGTCAGGACCTCTTATTGGTTTTCATCGTCACTTAATTAGGCTGTTCTGTTATGCAAGAGGAATTAATGTGATACTTCCTGTCACTCTTTATCTCCTACATTTCTTGATGTTTCCAAGACAGAAAATAGATGTCACCTTTTTAATGTCTTTTTTTTCAATGCTGGGATAATTTCTTCCCAACAAGAAAAAAGTCAACTTATCAATCAACTTGGTTATTAATTCAGTGAACTGTCTCTACCCTTCTTCAACAACTTCCAACTAACATTCCATCGCTTCTTGGCCAGGATCTACACTTCAGCACTCTGCTCAAAGTGCTCTAAAGGAAGCAGTTACATGTCTCTAAATATTCCCAATGCCTTTATGCAACACTTCATAGAGCCATTCCATGCTGGTTGTGACGGCTGCAGAGAAACACTGAGCACGTTGAAGAGGAAGGACATAGCTTTTGAGAATGAAAACCCAGAAAACAGATGTTTGGTATTCTCTGTTGCCCGACCTACAAAATATTTGCTCAGTTAAACGGCCTTCTGAGCAGAGCCTACAAATGCACTACTCTTTTCCTATCAATTGTTTTTTTCCCTCCTAGTGTCTGAAAATGTTTAAAGATGAACTGAGCTCCGAGGAAACATTCTTGGGAACAGCATATTGCTGCAGACTTTCTAAAAAAGGAGGAAAAACCCCTCAAGTGACATTATTGCCTTTCTTTGGTGTCTTAAACATAAATAAACAAACCTGAAAATCTATGGCCAAAATTACACTGGAACTGTTAAACATGGTTTGTGTGTGTGTGTGTGTGTGTGTATATATATATATATATATATATATATATATATATATATATATATATAAAATTATTTTTGCATCTTATTTGGACGTCTGTTGTTAGCCCTGTATAGATATTGAAATGATGTTTTAGATGAGTATTAACTCTGTGAACTGACCAAAAGGCTACAATAATCTAAATCTTTAGTAAGTGACGCATAATAAAATCCTGTGTCTTAAAATGTAGCAAAGATATTTTCTGAAAGTTGGACAGAATCACAGTCTTTAAATTGTTGGCACTAAGAACCTGAAGAAGCGTTATATAAGAACCCAAGATTGTGTAATTTTCCAGTGTTGCATAGCCGCTTGTTAAAATGTATTAGCTATTCAAAGATTCATGTTTTGGGTTAATAAAAGAGCAGTGTATCAGCAAAGGAGAGAGAGAGTGTGAGGGGAGACGTGGTACACACACAGAGAGAAAGAGGGAGAGCAAGAATGAGAGAGACCGAGACAGACAGAAGAGAGAGAACACATTTTCCAGCATCCTCCATGGTGTGCCTCAGTGTGACGGAGAATATCTATGTTTAGCGTACAACTCTTGAACTAAGCAACTCCAAGAAAAACATTCTATTTGTTTATAATCAGATCCTGTTCAGGCAACGGAGAAGAGGAGTTACTTATTCCTGAGACAGGTGGATCTGGTCTCAGTCCTGAGACATTATTTAAGTTCTTATACCTAAGTTTCTTTGGTATAAAATCAAGATCATAATTCCTACTTCATAATCTGTTTTAGGATTCAATGAGATATCATATTTAAAAGGCTTAGCTTGGGTGCTAGAACTGGCAGTTATTTTATTTACATATTTTAAGTAAGCTCCTACTATAAGACAAGCCATAAGTCTTGATGGTTATTCTGGTCCCGGTGACAATGCACAAGCAAGGCAGAATGACTACGAAGAATAAGACAGAATACACTCGAATAATTGGCTATGAGGACGTCAGCACAGGGACAGATGATACAGGCAATGAGGCAAAGTGAGGACAGAGAGAGGTGTCTTCTGAACGGGCAGCGTGAAGTGTTTCACGGACTCTCCGCAATGATATGACTGGTGAACATTTAAAAAAATAACAACCACTTAAAATCCTCTAGAAATTGTCCTAAGAGCACATAGCAAATGAAGAAACACTTATTCCAGAAAATCTACTATATTTTGGTAAGAAAAGCAAAAGTCTATGAATTTTCAGCCATGAGCCCCTCCCGCTCTCCCTCCTCCCAGCTCAGCATTACAGGAGGTGCACTCTGGGAAAGCGCACCTAAGGACACAAGGCCCCCTCCAGATCCCAAACAAGGGCTACAGTATCGCCTTAGCAGGGACAAGCCGCCAGCATTTCTCCCCTCTCTCCCCTCTGGGTTGCAGAAACTCTATTCCAGGGAGGTTTTGAGAGTCCGGGGGCTCGCTTCTTCGACTCAGGCCTCATTCACAGCGAGAAGGCCCCTCACGCAACCACTGCTGACCACAACAGACATACCGTGTTTTGTAGCCATCTGGTCTCAACAAATGGATGGGTTCTGAGAGGACATCCTGGGGGTGGACCATCCTCCCGGTGATCACTGCAGGTCACCACGATGGTTGTGTGGTGAGCAGCTAAGAGGAAGATAGTAGCTCTGTGAGAGCAACAAGTTAAGCCATAAACAGGCTAAAAGTTTACCAGAGAGAACCTGGAAGGAGACATCTAAGAGGAGCCCTAAGGGGGCCAGAACAGGTCTCAAAGACAGGCTTCGAAGATCCCCCATGCAAAGGAACATGAATGCAGTTGGGACCGACTGTGGAGCAATATAAAGTCTGAGGCGTTACTACAAACAACGGAACAATCAGTTAGCAACTAATGATGGCTAACAGCTAGGTGTGATACCCACAGAGGCAGACAGCGTCACTGAGGTGTCAGGGAAAGAGACAGTCAGAGAGAATCAGCTTCAACCATCATCGCCCGGGGTGGCTGTGCATGCCTGTGAGTGTGTGGGGTGCAGCCGAAGCCTTACTTTGAGGGGAACTTTTCTACGTTAGTATTGAAAGTCTGTAAGAAATATAGCTTTATAATAGAAAAAAATGGAAGTACGTATTTACTGGAGTTAGCAATAGATTAAATGAATTACTGTATAATCATAATTCTTACATTTCTAAGTTATCAAAAACACAGAAGATACTCCGTTGTGGTCCACTATATATTTTCCCTGAATTAAATGCTGTTTCATTTGTCATGACTTTTTATTCATGTTCTTTTTGCCAAATTTAAACACATTTGCTTATTTATATTCGCCCCAGTAATATAATAGTAATAATATCCTACAAGCAAAATCCCTTGCTATTAGGTCGGCCTCCAATTTCCCTTAGGGAAGAGGATGACAGCTAGTGGGGGGAGGGGAGGGGAGATGAGGGGGTGGAGGGATGGAGCAAAAAGGAAAAAGGACTCATGGACATGGACGACAGTGTGGTGATTACTGGGGGAAGGTGGGAATAGGAGACTAAATGGTAACGGGAAAAAATACAATAAAGATTAAATTTTAAAAAAAGACACTGAGGACAAAGTCCTGGCCAAGAGGCCCAGAGCAGGTCCCAACAGTGTGCGTGCAATGACACAGAAGCTCAGCCTGGAGGAACAGAGAAGCCAGGGAGGGAGATGGCGGTGGGGAACGTGGGGGATTCACGGCGGGAGCGGGATCCAAGGTGCTAACACTGGCTGGGAGGTGGGCGGGGCCGTGTGGAAGGCATGAGAAGGAAATGAATTCTGCCAGCAACTGAGGAGCTTACAAAGCGACCCAAATTGCAAGTGAGAACTGCAGCCCCAGACCACACCTAGACTTTGACCTTGTGATTCTCTAAGCAGAGATCTCAGCTGAGCTATACCCTCCCCAGACTTCCGAACCACAGGAACTGTGGGATAATAAATGGGCGTTACCTTAAGCCAAAAATAAAAGAAGTCTATCTCTTCTCTCCTTGCACTAGAATGATAATGCTCACCCTTTTGAATCCCACACCAAACTGTCACAATTTGAACATTATCTATCCATAGACTTTAGTATTATGAAGATGAACATCATAAGCATGTTAAAATCACAGTGCTTGAAAGTCACTCTAAAAATGATCACCTCTCAGACATCAGTGTACGACAATAAATAACCCTGACGTTATTTCATCAGTTAAAAAGATAAAATGAAACAAACACAGTTGATTTAAAAAATCTATATTTACATATATAGGATTAAATAGGTAACCATTTAATATAATAGCTGGCATTTACTCATCTAAGCAATTGATGTGTTTGCTATTATTTAATATTCCCAGTTACCCATTGAGAAGTCCTATTATCATCTCCATTTTACCACCAGGGAAATGGAGGCACAGAGCTATCATTTGCTCAGTCACAATGAAGCACATTTTAAATTATTTTAAAACATTTAAAAATTGAACAAGAAGATTGAGAAACTGAAAACAAAATACTTGGAAGATAAATCAAAATAGCTGTTTTTTTAAAGATTTTATTTATTTATTTTTAGAGAGAAGGGAAGGGAGGAAGAAAGGGAGAGAAACATCCATGTGCAAGAGATACATTGATCAGTTGCCTCTCTCACGCCTCCTACCGGGGACCTGGCCCACAACCCAGGCATGTGCCCTGACTGGGAGTCAAACTGGCGACCCTTTGGTTCACAGGCCAACACTCAATCCACTGAGCCACACCAGCCAGGGCAAATAGATGTTATTTCTTACTGATTTGAAGTCTAAGTACATTTTCAAATATACACACATGTAAAGGGAGAGAGCAGGCCATTGAAGCCCCAGTTACCCTCCATTCAGCCTCAGTGACCACCGCCTCACCACCTGCCATCCTTCATTTATACCACCGTTCACTCATACCCCCTTGAATCTTTTAATGCAAATCTCAGAACTCACTGATATCCTATTTTTCCATAAACATGTATTATATGTTTAAAGATAGAGAGGTCCTTTTAGCATAATCTCAATACTCTTTTAATACCTATAATCAAGAATACTTCTTAATATCATAAAATGTACAATTCGTGTTCATAATTCCCTGATAATTCTGTTTCTCTTTGACAGTTCACTTGAATCACAATCCAAAGAAGGTCCATACGTGGCAATTTGTTAATATTTCAATACATCTCTTAATCTATAGATTTTCCTTCCATTATTACTTTTTTTTGCAATGTATTTGTTCAGGAAACCACTCACTGTGAACATGTAGCATCCCCTCTGATCTGTACTTTGCAGATTACATCATAGTAGTGTGTTCAACAACCCCTGTACCCGATACGGTTCGTACTTTCTGCAGTTAATTCTGTAGCCGTGATTACTTCGGGCTTTTTTTTTTTTTTTTTTTTAGCAAAAATACTCCATAGGTGGTAAGGACTTTTCAAATGGAGACATGATGGTCCTTCTAGAGAATTGAGAATACAGAGAAAAATCTACTGCCAGTATCAATTCAGTTAAGATTAAACATACGAATAAATAAAGAAGACAATTTTGCCTACAATGTAACATCTAACACAGGCTCTAGGATGTGGAGGAACGGATTTAAAAAATAAAGATATAAAAGTATTTCCCTGAAGCTCGGTCAGAGTTTATTGGACCAACCAACAGGGCTGAAGTATTTGAAATCTTTCACACTGACTCACATGTTACAAATAAGCAGGCTTTGTTCTTTGTTCTTTCCTGGTTTGTGTGCTAACGTTCACCACGAGAGTTAAGGCCAAGATCATTTGTCACACACTTCTCAGTGGCACTGTTTAATTTCTAAAAGAGAGAGCATGAAATTGACTTTGAAAAGTAAACAGTATTGGCACTAGAAGCCATCCCAAGCTTGCCTGAGACGAGAGAAAAAAGAATGTGTTGAGTTTTTTTAAATGAGATTTTTTTTAGTTTTACTTTTGAAAAACCATACAACAAAGAAAGTCTAGGGGCACTTATGCTAAATCCAACTGTGTAGATGGATTGCAACAAAGAAAACCTTGAGTCATTAATTTTGTTAATTCCCATTCTCCAGCCCTAAGAGATGGGCGACTCCTATTTTGGGCCTACCTACATCTTGGTCAGTCTAAAATCACTGGCTTTGTATGAAATGGCAAGAGATCAGGGAAGAGGGATTAAAACACAGTCCAGGGGGAAAAAATACCCTTGCAGTATGAATTGTTTTCTAAGTCACAGGTATTTTTTCCTGCTTCTCATCCAAATTTTATATGGAGCTCTATTAATGCCATATCCTTGATAGGTACGTTGGCAAGATACAGATTTCTATAGGTTTGTATGGAGATCAGCTATCTATTAAACACTTCCAATCGCCACCACATTCTTTTATCTGTATTATTTATGTTGAAAGATGACTCTCAACCTTAATTCTGCCTTTTTTTTCCCTTTAGAGAATGCTTAACATATTTTAATGGCGTTAAAATGGAGTTCTCTGATATATAAATCACATTATCTACGCAAAGTAAGTTCCTATTCAACTCTTTACCCTAGGTCCATCAGGGAAACAAGAGGGTCTCGGAGTTAGAGCTATCTATAGTTTTGATGGAATAGAAGTATTGTAAAGATTATGATATTCCAGGACATGGTATTCTTTACTTAAAAGATATAAAGGGTGTGGCGTCAGATGGGCATTAGACTTTTTGGGGCGATCACTTTGTAAGCTATATAAATATCTCATCAATAAGTTAACCACCTGAAACTAACATAATACAGTATGTCAACCGTAAGTGAAAAACTAAAACAGACTTTTTAATATAAATTAATAAGAAAGAAAGAAAGGCTACCTGTATGGCCAAAATAGTCCGGTCTTTTAGGCTGCAGAGCCGACCGTTAAGTGCTAGACCCGTCACCTTACCGGCCTCATGATTTCAGCATCTCTCTTACTCTGAGATGTTTCCTACAAAGTAAAATAGGAAAAAGAAAACTTCTTGCTTGTCAGGTGAGCTATGAATATTCCTATTCTCATCATTATCCCTGAGGGTGTAGTCTGAGCACACACAGCCATTTCCACAGGTGATTCTGGCACACATCCGGATCGTGTAAATACTGCTGTGTCTTTGGTACCTGAACACGTTTCCATAAACTCGCTGATCATGAGGGGTCCCTAATTCATGTGCTTTGTCTCCTTTTTCTGCTCAGATGCTCTGGGTATTTCACTGATTTCTCACTGTTCATTTTACACTAACAATATTACCTATGGCATATGATCTGAATTTTTTTTCCAAATTTTGGCTTTTCTTCTAACATATTATGGTGATGCTTTTTAAAATGTTTTTACATATTTGGCAGTCAATAATTGCTTTATTGGTTTGTTTTTATTTTTGTAAACAGAAAACTTTGACACCATGAGATCCCGTGAATATGTATTTATAATATACAGTAGGCATGTATAATATATATTTTATCCATATACAGTCAGTTCTGGTTTTGCGTGGCATTGCAGGACTATAAAAGGACTGTGCAAGCTGAAACTGGAGAAATGACAGTAATGTATGGGAAAATTAGAATTGTTATCTTTAAAATCTTTTGTCGCAATATTTTAAGAATCCCTTATTCTTGGTTATAAAAGTATAGAAAATTTAAAAATATTAAAGCTAATATTTGTTAAGCACATTGCAATTTAAAATGTTGCAAGCATTAAGAGTTGAAATGTTTTATTTCTTTCTTAAAAACAAACGAACCTATCAAGAGTAGCTGAACAGCGCTTGCCTTCTTGTATGATGCACAACCCAGAGTATCTTTTCTCCACTTCGGTGAACAGTCATTCTAAGTTTGAATTATCTTCTAATGTTTTATCCTTCGCGCTTTTACTGTGAAATATCTCCGAGAGTCCCCTTTATGTGAAAGTTTTGTCAATGTCCCTTGCTTTGGGACATCTACCACCTTTTCATTACAACTGCTTTTCAATTTTTCTTCCACTGTTACTACTTTTTATTTCAAGGCTACACTGCCATCTTTGCTGACCCATTTTGTCTTTTAATAATTCATTTTTGTAAAATGTCTCATGGGTTTATTACTGCAAAACAAAAGGAATGCAACTACAAACCTTCCTGTCTGTTTATGAACAGATGTGCAGTGAGCAATTACTGCACTATAGACTTTGAGAGAAACGAAATAGTCTAATACTGCCTACCGTTTCATTGGTGCTTTTGACATTTTAGCATAATTATTTTAAATTTTCCATCTGTGACATCAATGTCTATGTCATAAATCTTGTTCAAACAATAAAGTAATTATTTTTTAAAAAAAGCACTAACCATAAAATAAAAACTTTGATAAACTGGAAAAATAATAATAAATCTTGTTCAGATGATTATTCTGTCTCTGTGTTTTGATTGCTTTTGCATGACTTTTTTGTCGTTGTCAAAAACCTAGTATGTTCTGTACAACAGAAGATAATGAATAAACAATTTTCAGTCTTGGAGATGAACACGCCTTTCCGGAGAGCGGGAGTTTTTATCAATCTTGTCAAGAGTAGAGCTTGGGGTGAAGTTGGCTGGTGCTGTGGTCCACCTCAGCTCAACACAAGCTTCCCGTGTCTCCTGCAGTGACCAGCGCATAGGGTGTGGATGACCGGCCAAAGGACTGTTCTCAGTGTCTGGCCCTCACTTGCTTATAGGCCCCCTCACTTGGGGATGTGTCTTCTCTTTGAGCCAACACCCAGCAAGAATTGATCTCTTTTAGATCTCTGCCATGTTAACACGATCATCCTCACTCAATGCTCGTTAGTGTAGCGGTGATGGGGGTGGCGCAAGGGGGTTGAAGCGGGTGTTTTCTGATGTTCTGATTAGGCCACACCTGTGGGCAGGCATCTGGGTCTCAGGGACATGGTAGTCACGCCTTTCTACCCTTTCTGGGGGTGTGACCCCACTAGTCCCGGCCCTCCACAGGTGTAGAACTTTCTTTTTTTTTTTTTATTTTCTTTTTCCTATTCCTCCCCCTAAGCCAGAAGTTGTTGTCACCAACTGGTGACAATTTTGCTGTCCTTCCCCCCGCAGATTAAAGCTTTTATCCTTTAAGAGAGATGGAGAAGGTGAGTCTGGGCGGATTTTGGTTGGACCGCTATTTTCCTCCTCCAGCCAGCTCCTTGAGGTGGGCTTCTCAGCGTTCTCCCCAGTCTTCCCTGTGAGTACCTGATTTCCTGAGGGAAACGTCTGGAAAGGAGTGTGGAGCCCCTCTGCCTGCATTCCCCACGGAGTTCATACTTTCATTTTACCCCATAGAAGTTCTTTAAAAATTCCACCTAAGTCTTTCCAGCCTCAGTGATCACAGGCAGTAGGTGGCCCGAATAAGCAAATGCTGAGGTTCTGTTTCTCCAAGTAGACTCCCATTTCTCCAGACTGTGTGTTAGGTTCTGCCTGGTGACTTCAGTTCTCTGATGGGTCGGGAATAGTCTGAACTCAGTTCGCCCAGCCGTTCTTGCTGTGAGCATGGGAACAGACCTCTTTAATGCCTCTCTTCTTCACTGAGAAAATCAATGAACCTCTGCAGGACTCCAAGCACCCCTTTGTGGTGTCTCCCACGATAGAAAATAATGAGGATACCAAGCACGTTATGGAATGTAAATGCCTGAAGCATGGTTTTTAGCTGGGTACTATTAGACAAAACATAAATATCTATGGAGGAAGAAATTGTCATCAAGTCATGTGAAGCATGATATGAATAAAATATGTTGATATGCCTATAAAATGAATTGAATAAAGTATGTTTATGTGCATATAAAATTAATAGATCTCAGAAATGCATCTTCAAATGAAAAAAGACCGATACAGAAAGCTACTGAAGGAAGAAAACATTTTCAATACGCATTGACACAAAGACACATATAAGGCTACAGCAGATACCTATTTTTTTCTTGTAGATATCTATTAGTAGTAAAAATAGTAAGGCCTGGGAGGTGACATGAAACTTATTTATAAATTTTATAAAATTAACTTCTGGAATTTCAGCTTTTGAGACTGGATTAATTTCCAGGAAACGTAATGCCAAGGAGGAGAGGACGTTGACACCCACCCCCCTCGCCACATCCCAAACGCCTAGAGAGCCCATGCTTTCCTTTTCCGTCCTCCTGACCTGGGTTGGAAACTTCCATGTTCTCCCATTCCCCTATGTCTGCCTTTAACCAGAACCACTGGTTCTCATTTAACACGGCCAGTAAACGACCTCCCCTGCCACCTTCCAAACCTGTCCCTTCGTGCGCGCCAGTCCTCGGGCTCCAACACATTCCTTCCCGTAGTGACAACTGACTTCTCCCTTTTTCATGTCACGTTTTGTATACTTGCTCTTTTTTCAAAAAGTGCTGGGTTTCCCTCAATAAGCATGATATTTCACTCCTTTAAAACACCAGATATTTGTTCATACTTTGCTCTCCTTTGTTTGATAATGCATTTCCTACTTCCTCAAACAAAAAAAGCTGCTCATTTGAATGGTCCCTACTTCCTGGTTCATCTCTTTAGGTGTAAATGGACTCCTTGTTCAGTGCCTGTGACAGTCATTGGGTCTGTCATCCTTTTAGGCCTCTGCTATTTGACATTGGCTATTGGAAAGAAAATCTGAACCAGCCGAACTCAACTCTGGACTATGGTTTGTCATGATGTCACATTGTACTTAGAGTTAAAATAATTAAATTTTTAATTTCACATGGCAGTGGTATGGACAACTCCCACATTTTATGGAGTAATATTTACTCAAGAAAACAGTACCATGTAATAGTTTATAATCAAGATAATGTAGGTTTGTTTCTCAATTTGACTGGAGAGAACTTCATTTGCAGCAGTCCATTTACAGGACACTGCCAACTTAGAATGGCTAAGTAATACACATGATAAAATATTGGAACCATTTCCCTCTTGGTTTCTGTTTAATGTTGGAAATATGCAATAGGAGGCAGTCTGAATGCCTTTCTCTCACACTCAACATCCCAGACTGTCAGTTTAGGCTATTGCCCAGGCTATGCCATAAATTCAAGCTGACTTGGGACCCTTTGGTCCATTGCATTCTATCCAATTTGCAGAAACAGTCATGCCTAAGACCTTTAGCCTGAAAAGCTAATTTGGGATGGATGTGACAGGAATTCTAAGCTTTTGCTGGATGTGTGGAAATAAACCACGCAATGGAAGCAAAGAATGGAAAAGATTAAAGCAGTATATCCTGACTTTTCCTATGCAGCCTCCACATAGTATCTAGCTTTTGTTTTTCTTATATTTTGCTTCATATGTCATTTATTTATTCATAAATTTTGTTTTTATATGTTTGTTTTAAATATTTTTTTGACAGTGGCAATCGTCTGAAAAAAAAATACAAATATTGGGGTGGCAACATAGCACAGTAATTAGCAACAGCTATTGAATAAGAAACATGAATTCAAGGTAGTGGTCTGACTTCCACTAGTTGTGTGACCTCACGCAAAATGTTTAAACAGTCCTAGACTCAGGCTCTGAATCTATAAAATGGGGACTGTAATAATACTTGTCATGACGTCATTGTACAAATTTATGCTGAGCATTTTCCACCTCACTTCCCCTCCCTTCACTCACAGATTTTTCAGTCTTCTTGGCTCTGATCTGAACTCCAGCAGGACTGATCCCCAAAGACCCAATTACGTGAAATCCCTTGCTCCCTGTCTTTTAATTGGGTTCAGTTAATGAGAGACCCAGCAGGATATCTAAGAAAGGAAGAAGACAGATCAGCGTACTTCCCCTTGCTACAAACTGAATGCTTGTGTTCCCTGCCCCCAATTCATATGCTGAAATTGTAACCCCCAAATGTGATAATATTTGGAGGTGGAACTTTGGGGAAGTGATTAGGTCATGAGGGTGGAGCCAGCGCAAATGAGATTAGTGACCTTACAATAGAACCCCCGAGATCTCCCTCACCTCTTGCACCATGTGAAGCAAGAAGGCGGCCATCTATGAATCAGGAAGGAGGTCCTCACTAGACACTGAATCTGCCAGAGCCTTAGTATTAGATTTCCCACCCTCCAGAACCATGATAAATAGATTTCTGTTATTTATAAGCCACCCACTCATACTCTGGTTTCTCTTCAGATCTTATAAATCTTTCGCCTTTTATAAGCCACCCACTCTATGGTATTTTGTTAGAGCAGCCAAGTCTGGCTGGAATACCCTCTCCAGCCCTGACTTAGCACATAGCTCTAGCTGGGCTTGTCTCCCATGACTTCCCCAGCTCCTACTGGAAGCTCCCCTCTTAGCTGTTACTGATTTTCTTGGATTCCAGTTGCATCACTTCCTTTCCTTGTCCCTTTAGGTCAAGGAGTAGTAATGGCACCTTACTACTGCTAGACTCAGGTACCTCAACATCATTCATTTCTGACCCCTGCCCACACTTTAGGCAATAACATTTTTATTCCAACAATAGCATTAGTAAAAGAGAGACCCAGTTCATTTTGTTATTTGGAGTCTTGATAGATAGGAACTTCATAATTTTATGAATAGTAAGAATGCTTCCCCTCATCCGCTATCTATCCAACATTCAATTTTTATTCAGGATTCTTCTTCTATCATTCAGATTATTTATATCCTTTATGATTTTTTTTCTATTGAGAAGCAGTAATCAGAACTGCACATAGACCTTTAGGTACAGAAACATTGTGGGTTTGAAAAAAATTAATATAGGTTTTTAATTTTCCATATCTTATCTGTTATGAAAATTTAATTATTATTCATGTGCCTGGAAAATTGTTTGAGGAATATTTCTCAGGGGATAGTGAACACACACACTTACATTCACACATGCCTTGGGACATAGTTTATGAGAATAGTCCTGATGAGTTTTCCTGAGTGAGCTTATGCATTGGTGCTCACTCTCACTTCATAGTAAAGCCAATTTATCCCATCAATATTTCCCAGGCTTTCCACATTCCTACTAGGAGACACAGAGGAGACACTCCTACTATCCACAGCTGCCTTTGGCTCCTATGAAACCATCCACAGTCTCCTCCATCTCTCTTGGTTCTATAGACAGGCAGAATAAATTATTTTCCTAGCACCTTAAGAACTGCGAACTTTGCCCCCCTTAGATATGCTCATGACTAAAAATAAAGGCAGAGAAAAAGGAGATTTGGAACTTCTGTTTGAACTACTGGCTTTCAGAGCAACACTGCTGTTCTAGCAGATGCCAGTGCCTTGTATTAACTGCAAGAGAAGTCGCATGTCCTGAGCCAAAGGAAAAAATAAATGTTTACGATTGAACTAGAAAGCTGAAAGCCAAAGACAGGGGGTGGGAAGCAAATAGGCAGAAAACCATGAATGAAGGCAAGGCCATGGAGATCAGTTCAGCAGATCTGTGCACACGTCCACATCCGTGTAAGTCAGGATCTCAACCGGGAGATGTCCTGCATTTGTTCCTGCTGAATGAGTGTCAGCGTTTTATCTGAGGAAGTGGACGGAAACTACTATCAACTTTACCAAAGTTACCAGTTCTTCAAAAGTATATTCTGGGACCCTCAATATCTCCTGGTTTGAAATTCTTTGATGGCACAGAAAAGCCCAGAATGATTCTGGAAACACTACTAAACCAAGTAAAGGGATTCCTGGACTCCTGAACACACACCTCATAGGATGCACCTTGAACAAACTGGGTAGCTCCGCCATGCTTTTGGATGCTTGTGGAACAGTCTGAGAGGGGGTCGCTATGGACCCAAATTAACAACTAATTAGATCCAGGGTATTCCCAGCATCATTCAGAGAGAGGCTCAGTGTCGGAACTGCCTCAATGGAATCAATGGAGTTGCCATAGGGAACATCTAAACCAGCGAGGCCTCCATGACTCTTTCAGGTTTAGGCAGCTCTTCAGAAACTTGAAGCTCCCAGAACCTTTGCGCCAACTCAACCCTTTAACTGAATGTGAGGATACCTAAAGGTTGAAAATGTACCCAAATATTTGTCACTCATGGACAGATGGAATGGAAAGATAGCAGCTCTTAAAATCATTTTCTGAAATATGCAGAAACATGAAACACCACAGATCTAGAAAATAAGCATATAAATTAAGGTGACCACAGGCTTGATGGAAACCAAGACAAATCAGAAAGGTGAAAAGTGGAGCTATTAATAATAATGCCAGGACAACAAGGTTAAGCCATGCCCGCTCTGTGCAAACCCGGATCTACATTGCCAGACTGTGGCGTCAGTAAGAGGAAGTCACAGAGGTGAGGCGAGGGCTGCAGTCAGAGGCAAAATGAGAAGGGTCTCAAGTACCAAAGATATTTAGACTTTCTCTACAGATGTTGGGAAACCATTCTACAGCTCTGGTATTTTAACATGTTAGATGTCATTTCAATATTTTTCTTTTCATAAGTGTAAAAATCAGGGCAAATATATTCTTTGGTTCTATTCGTCTTTGAAATGTTTTAGTTCCAGACATTTACTGCTCCTACTGCACATAGGCAGGGTATTTGGGTGAGAAATACAAATGGTCATGACGTTGTCCCTAACCTCTGGGGAAAAAAAATAATGACTAGCTAGGTTTCCAAGGATGCAGCATGAAGTAAGTCAGATAGGGCTGTATAAGCAGCATCTTTGTTTTCTATATGATATGTAACACAGGACTTTTTAAAGAGGAGCTCAGTTCAACGAACTATTCTAGCTCTAATAACTTCCATGAGCACAGCCATTCTCAGTAAAATGGAGATTAGGGTAAAATGCCGTTATTGTTTGCAACCCAGTCGTTTACAATCATGGCACCCAGTAAAAAACCAGCACGCACACGCCTGGGAAATTGTATTAGCCAGTGAACTTTGTCCAATGCGTTTTCTGTTTGGTTTTTGCTTCCCCATGAAATCTAGCCTACAGGGTCAATTGTTTGCAAGAGCACAAACATAATCCATTTCCTGATGCACAGCAATTTGAGGTGGAGGAGTTCCCTATACACACGCAGGTTACTAAGAAGTATCATAAGCTACAAAGAAAGCGAAGGTGATTGTCTCTAAGTGTGAAGAAGGCATGAGATTATTGCACCTTCGGGAACTGTAAGATAAACAGACATGCCATCTGAAATTACACCTGTCACAATATAATGAATTACATTTATCATTATATTATACATATATTATATTATATATTATATATTATATTTATAATTATATAAAAGTTCCACCTTCAAATCACACGTGGATTTTTTTCTTCCAGACCATGATGCTTGGTTTCTTTACCTCTTTATAAATATGGCTCTAATCCCATGATTTAAAATAGGAACTTTCTCATCTCAGCGCTTAGTCATGTTGCTAGTTGTTGCAAAACAAAATAATAAAATTGGGGGAAAATGTCATCGCTGCAAATTAAACAACTATGGCAGATGCCAAATGCAACGGAGTTGCTTACATAAATTTGGATACATAAAATATTGAAGCATTGGCTAAGAGAGAGTATAGCTATCATGTAGATATATTTCAAGGTAGGCCTTCTTCTTGTCCTTCCAAAATATGGATATCCATAAAGTGTTTTATAATACTTATAAAACACTATGTTGAATTTGTTGTCTTCTTTAATTCAACTGACTGTATCACAGATATGTACCAAATAAATCAGAATTTTAAAGTTCCCAGTTGGAAAGCAGCTTTCTTTAAAACCTCAAATTTAAAAGCTTACAATCCAGTCATGCCTGATTTGGGGAAGTAAGGGACAAGATAGTAGCCTAAAAAGGTTAATAAAGTTGTAAAATATATACTATTAAAGGATGTTGTAGGGCTTAGAAGAACTTGGTGATTTTTAACTTGATATGTGAGATTTTGAAGAGTCATATAAATTCCTCAGAGGATTCATACATTTAATATAATAGTATCATAGTGTATGAAATTTCTCCACCACCGCACTCCATAGAAAGTAATATAAACTAAGACACTGAGAGAGATTGACCAAGAAATTAATTAATGACAAAAATCAAGGTAAACCTAGAGGTCTCTTTTATTTAAAAAAAAGTGATTTTAGGGAGAGGGAGGAAAGGAGAGAGAGAGAAACATCAATTTGTTGTTCCACTTACTGATGCATTCATTGGACCAAGGATCGAACCCACAACCTTGGCATATTGGGACAACGCTCTAACCAACAGAGCTACCCAGCCAGGGCTATTTTAAAATTGTTATTGATTGATTTTAGAGAGAGAGAGAAAGGGAGAAACCTAGAGTTTTCTTGAATCCTGATTTGCATATTAAAGACCAAATGCTGCCTAAGGACCCAAGAACATATAATACATTTATTGTTTATGAATGACAATTTTACTTCCATCCTTATATCTAATCAGCTGTATTTTGGTTGTTTTAGTGGTCAAAACTAAGCACCTAAAACTATTCTAAGAGCAGGCTCTAATTTACCCTCAATTACTCCAATATAAAATCCAATAATAGTTTTCCTTTTACTTAACACTAGTGGCTATAATCAAGACAGTATTTATCATTTAAAATCAGCTTCAATGTAGATAATATAAATATAAATTAAAATACTATATATAGTTATTGTTTTTATAATGCCCCAAACATGCGCCATTATTCTCCATTCTAACCACAGGAAAAATGGGTCCCCAAAAAAATATTTTTGAAAAATTTAAGTAAATAACTGAAGTATTTATTATTACTTTATAATCCAGCTGGTTGCTTTAGAAGGATATGCCAAAAGTTCATGAAACTCCCTTCACGCACCAGCAAGAAGACAATGCAATACCAACCATCTAAATAGTAGATTAATTAATTAATTAATTAATTAAACAGAAATTCAATTATGTGTCCACTTCTTCCTTCAAACTTTTAAGCCAGGTCAAGATTCGCCCATCATTAGGATTTTAGTATGTGTCTGCATCAGCTGAATCCACCTTGGTGAACTTGGCCTGAATTCCTCACCTCCTTCAGGGGCCAAATGTCTACCACAGATGGTTGTCTACCATTCCAATGAAGGAAAGGCCAATTCTGTGTAATATTTATCAAGCTGTATAAACACAGTCTATTAAGCCCTTTGAGGTGAAAGGTACTCTATAAATGTAAGATATTAAAGTGCTTCATCAAAAGCACCTTTTTTATATCCTCTGTCAAGCTAAATAAACAAAAATGCAAAAGAACATAATATATCACTGTTGTAATAGCCATCAAAAATAGCCACAACTTTTCCATTTCGGGTGGATTCTATTTGTACAGCCTGAAGTTCCAAAGACTTCCAAACGCCTGTTGTAGTGTAATGCCACTCCCTCGCCTTCCCCCACCCTCACAGATTTAATCCCTTTCAAAGTGCGAACACAAACAAAGCTCCATGTCCTTCTTTACGAAGTTCATACCCAAACCTCCAGCTGACCAGAGAACAATTTTATACTCTAAGAACCCTCTCTGGATATCAAATCTACAAGGTTAATAGTTAAATTTTAAAAGATCTCAGAAAAGTGGGGTAGGGTCTGTGTATATTATTTAAACGGAATTAATTTTCCATACTCCTCAGGATTAGCTGGAGCATGAATGTCTCCCATTTTTCCTGTAGATTTGATGGTCAACCCGAATGGCTTTAAAACCAATTTAAGGCCATTAGTGAGAGCTTTTGTCCCTTATAGAATAAGTAACTTAAATTTGGTTAATTCAGAAATCCCCTGGCATAGAATAGGCATAGCTTAATTTGGGGAATATGTGACCTGTTCGTATGTACTGTTGAGAGGGGCAAGAGAGAGATTTATAATGATGGCAGTTCTTGGTTCTTTCTGACTGAGGACAAATGGGTTCCCGGCATCATAATGGCCATCCCTACCACAGCCTACCCTTGCTCATTCAGTGTTGTGTTTGGTATGTGTTATTCACTGTGCTAAGCACTAGACATGCATTTTCCATCATCACAACAACCCTACAAGGGAAGAGCCAATATTATACAGATCCCAATGCAGAGATTAAGTGATTTGTCCGCAGTTACACTTCTAAGACCAAGTTGAATCTGAAGGCTTTTTTAAGGACATGGAACTAATCTAGGATTGATCCCTAGAATACATCGTTCCTGAGACTCCATCAATGTCCATCTCACGCCAGAGCTAATGGTGATCAATGCATACCCAGCCTTCCAGCTGAATTTCTGAGGCCAGTGGTGGGGGTCAGTATGTCTCCATGGGCTAATACTAGGCTAAGGAACCTTACTGGGATAGAGAGAGGCTTTAGCACATAGCATAAGATAGAGAAAATGTCAATTGTCCATATGTAAGAAGTGTGGGGTGGGGAGGGGAAATGTTCATGGATATTACAGAGGAGAAGCAATGCCTCCAACCACCACTCATGGTACCAGCAATGTCAGAGGCACAGCCACAGCTCTAGAGGAAAGACCTAATCCTCTAGCCATACCTTGGCCCTTGAATCAGCCAGGCTGATCTTATAGGCGGCTCTTCCCTTGGGTATCCAGTAAGGGACTGTCCCTAGCTCTAATATGTATGTTATCCTCTATTATTTCACTCTTTGCTGCCCCGCAGGAGTTGGAAGATCAAATCCAAAAATTCTACCTTCCTATCCAAATAAGCGTCAGAATGAGTCCCGGCTTGACACCCGACAGCTGGGTGGGGTGTAAGGAGAACTCTGCCATATGATTTACAAGGCTTGGTTCTGGGGGCTTGGCTGGTTCCAGCCTTTCTTCCCGAAGTCAAAGAGTACAATATGAGACTCCATCTCCTGTGGAAGGGCAGAAGAAAAGAGCTGCAGGGGGCTGTTCCACTCGTGAGATTTTTAGTTCATGTTAAAGAAAAGTATTGCGTTACATTCTCAAAATCATGAAATCAAAAATAGCGCGCGCACACACACAAAAAAAAACATTGTAAAATGTAGAATAAGAAAATCTGCTGTAAGGGGGAGCAGAGTGCTACAGGAGTCTCTAAGGGGAAGGATTGATATGGACAATAGGAAAGCCTCCTTGGAGGATACAGCATTAAAGAAGGACTTCCAAAGCATGTTTTCTTTGTTTAACAGGTCAGCACTGGCGGAGGCTTGAACACAGACTGAATAGCAGAGCTATACAACGTGGGCTGATATGTAACCATATCTGGGATTCCAGACCATAGGAATAACCCATGGGAAAAGTAGATAAATAAAATGATTGTACGAAAAGTGTTCTAGACCATGGAATATCTGTGGAGGGAACTTGACCTCCTAGACAAACACAAAAGTAGCATAGGTTAGCCCATGGTCTGTAACACACTGCTCCCCACATCTTTCCCTTCTGCTCCTCCACACCACAGGACACAGAGAGCACACAGTTCCCCCACCTTTACCTGTAAGCCCTGTCCCTTTAAGGCAGGAAGAGCTGTCTGTTCTTCTCACTATATCGACCGTTCTTTAAGGTCATGCATGGGCATTCTGTTCACCACTTAGCCCGAGAATAGAACTGGGTACAGAACTGGTGTTCAGTACATTTTGGATGAATAAATGAAGGACGGTGCACATAAAATGAATGGTGAAAGAAGCTATAAAATCAGGAATCATTGGAAACAAGGAGGAGTAGGAACTTGCAGGTCTATGTTTAGTCTGAGCTGCTCTTCTCTGGCCCCAGACTTGGCGCTGCTGGAGCTCCGGAGTCAGAGCCTACCCTTCTCTCAGGGCGAACTGCAGGTCTCCAGGACTGGCAATGCCGGGGGAGCCGGAACTGGACATGTGGCCTCTCACTAGATGCATAAATATCTCACAATCTCACGATCATGGTCTTTGCCTGGCAGTGCCCACCCCGAAAACCCTGGAAGGAGAACACGAGAGATAGGAGACAGGTCACAAGGGGCTGCCGGGAAGCGCTAGGCAAGCACCAAATGTGTGATAGACTTGGAAGAAAAAAGAAGTGTGGGGACAAGGTGTTCGCAGCAGTAAGAGAAAACAGGCCTTAATGAATCTGATCTATGTTCTTTATCCTCACGGTCAGCAAGAGTAAATGTTTGTCTGAGCGTGTGTACACAGCGAAATAACTGAGGTGGAAGACAACTATTTATCTAAGGTGGTAGCTTTGGACATTATCCCAAGAACGTCCTTAGCTTTCAAAACTTTCTTCAAGTCAATGTTTACAGTAAATGTTTGTTTCCATCTGTCCGGGGATAAGTGGACAGGGATCACTTAGATGACATGCTTATGGAAGTCTATGCTTTGTCACGGCTCTTTAGGGATCCTTGGGATTTTTCAGGTCCCTGCCCAGGCCCGCTCTCTCACATGCTTTGTGAAGTTAGGTTGGGTTTAATTTAAGCTCCACTCTTTGCGCTGCAGGCATTTGTTATCTTTTTGTCATGCAGAATGTGAACTTGGGCCAACCCGCCTGCTGGGCAAGCAGGCAGGAGATTTTTTTTCTGTGTTCCATTGGTCTATTCTTAGAAGTATTCCTACTTTTAGAAAAATTGTAGTAACAATGACTTGAAAACAACAAAGGTGAAGTGTAAATTGAAAAGGAAGAAAACAAAAATATTAGTTGGACAAAGCCATTAGCAGCTCACAGGCTCACAGCAACAAATACATATCTGAAACACTGTATACGATTTGGCCCTTCTGACCCAGCCCATCAGCAGGAAATTCTATTTTGAGCTGGTTTTCTAAGAGGAAAATGCGTCATTCTCAACCACTCACCTTTCATCACCCTATGCTTCAAAGCCAATGGCGTTATTTGTATATTGATAGCCGTGGGTGGAAATGAAGGGGATCTGTCTATGGAAAAGTTCCTACTCCAAATACACTTTTATCTGCCATCAATTGAGAAGGTTTCAAGTAAATACGCATGTCTTTTGAGCCGAGATTGTTTTGACGTTTATTCACTAACATGGAGTGGATGCTTTCTATGAGACAGGCACTCTTCAAACTGGGTTCTTGCCACACACACACACACACACACACACACACACACACACACACACACACACAAAGGCACAAAGCAAGTAGGAAGGATAGCTCTTCCATAGGAAGCCAGGGAAGTAACATATTTTTAAAGGAAATAGCACACATATAAAAACAGAGAGAAGATGTCCTTAGAGGCAAAGATGAAAGAAACCAGACGTATTGAATTCCTGTGCCTAGTTAATAAAAAGTACCTAGAGTTGCAAATATTGACTCATTTTCTAAACGATGAGTCTGTTTTCATCTTTTTCACTGCTTTCATACCCTTCGTTTAAGAGCTTCTACCTCATCTTATGGAGTCATAGACCACAACAGCATTTTGGAGGCACCACCAATAACATTCATAAAGCCAACCCAACGGAATATTCTCTTCAACACAGTATTTCCAAAATCATCCTTTTTATTCGAATAATTATAACACATGTCTGCTTAATACTCTCCCAAAGCTCTCCCCGACATTCATGATCAAGGAATTTTTCCTCAGTACGTAAGTCCGGCAACATTTCCTGCCGTCTACTTCTCTACCTCCTTTCTTACCGACTGCCCACCTGCATTCCTTGTTCTTTTCTGCTTTTCACTTGTTTGTCTCTCTATGGCCTGCACTATTCTCTTCCCTTACTTTCTTGCCCTCACTCCTCTTATCAGAAAATCAGTTCAAACCCTCTTCTAGAGAGTTTTCCCTAACACTATGTAATTTCATTCCACTCATTCAAGTCTCCCTTTGTATCTCTGTTATAAGCACTGTATGATAACCACTGGCTTTCTCGTTCACTTCTCTAAGTAAACTCGGAAAACTTAGAGTCATCCTTCACCTTCCTCTCACAACCTGCACGCAGACCATCAGGAAATTCAGTTGGCTCTGCCTTCAAAATGTATGTGAACTCTGGTCATTTCCTGCTATCTCGCCTCTCCTTTCTTGGTGTAAGTGACTCAATGAGCCTGGATTCTTGCCGTCACTTCCCAACTGGTCTCTGCATGTCTTCTCTTGACTCTAAGTAGTCCGTCCTCCACACAGCAGCCAGACGGATTTTTTAAAAAATGTAAGACAGCTTCAATTCCTATGCCCACAGCTCAGTCACAGCTCCCTTCTCACAAGAAGAGAACACCATACTCTGCAAGTACCTACATGATCAAGTTCCCTGAACCCCACGGCCTCAGTTCCTACCACTCTCCACAGTTTCTTTATGTTACTGAATAGTAACATCTCAGGGCTCTTGTACTGGCAATTTCTCTTACTAAACTATTCTTGCCCTAGAGGGCCATATTGGGTAATCCCTTCACCTACATCAAGCCTGTGCCCAAGTGTCACCTTCTCAATGGAGCCCACCCACACACCAGCCCGCAACCCCTATCCACCGTGGGCCCTATTGAGCCCCTTCACGCTGATCTACTTCACGCTGATATTTTTCCATAGGACTTACTACCTTCTGACATAGTATTTGTTCTGTTATTTGTGAGTTTTCTGCCTCTCTCTTCTAGAGTATAGACTTGACAGGGGCAGGGATGTCTGTTTTATTCACTGATGTATTCTAAATGCCTAAAGCAGTAACTGACAAATAGTGAGCTTTTGATAAATATTTGTTAAATCAGTGGGTAAACAAAGGGATGAGAAAATGAAAACAGGATCCATGAATTATTCCTCTTTCTCTTGCTAGGTCTACTATAGTGCCTGACACACACACATGCACATGTGAACACAGTGGCTACACAGTTATTGCTGATAGGATAAATCTATGAATAAATTAATAAATCAATAGATGAACAAATGATTGAAAAAATGGTTGGAAGACCTAGTGGGTCTCTGGTTTATCTCTGACTAGATATAGTGTATACTAGATATGGTCTCTGATTTAAAGATGCTTCCTGTCTCTCTGGGAAAAAATAAGATGGCCCAAGTATGCAACTGGAAGTATGCATCTACCATTCAGAAATAATTACTAGTCTTGGCTCTCCTGTTTTGCCCCAGAAATTACATTATTTCTGACCAGATAACTTGCTAAACTTTTAATTATCAGCATTCCTAATGATTTTCTCCAGGACCCTAAGTGTTTTTATGCCATAAATCCTCTTTCGCCCCATACATTCGATATATAATGTTCTCTTCTCAATCATACTCTATGATTGGATCCAATAGATGGAAGTCCTCTCTTCTTATGTTCTGGACACCCAGTCCAAACTGGAGGTGTGTGTGTTGGGGGCGGGGGGGATTCTTCAGCACCGATACAGTGTGAAAGCATTCAAGTCAATTTTGACACTATCTACCTGGAGATAGCATCAAATTCCACAGGCTAAAGGTTCAGTTTTTCGAGGCTGCCCCCCCCCAACTTCGGTTGCCAGCAATGGCTGTCACCTGTACTGACCAACCAGCTCTGATGCAAGGTTCCAACGACACCCTACCTTGTGTTCAACGAATTCATCAGCACGGCTCACAGAACTCAGAGAAACATTTTCTGACTAGATCACCAGTTTCTTAGAGAAGGATAAAGCTCAGGAGCACCCAGATGCAAGAGATGCATAGGGCTTGGAGTTCCCGTGCTCTGTCTGGGCATGCCACCCTCCCTAGATCTCCGATTATCTGCCAACCCAGAAGCTCTATTGTTGGATTGATTCATCAGCCATTGGTGATTGCTTCAACCTGTAGCTTTTCTCCCCTTCCCAGAGGCTGGGACGGGGGACTGAAAGTTCCAACCCTCTCCTCACAAGGCTGGTTACCCTGGCAACCAGCCCTTATCCTTCTGTTACCTGAGGGCTTTCCAAAAGTTAGCTGCAGGGCTCTTATCACAGGAAATCCCAGGGGTTTTAGGAGGTCAGTGCCAGGAATGAGGCCAAAGACCAAATATGTACAGTATTTCTTACTATAAATCATAATCTCACACCCCAAACAAAGGCAGTGCTGCAGTGTTAGAGTAAATAGCTGGTCCTCCTTCAGAAAAGAGCCATTGGAATGTTTTGCTTTTGATCAATGTTTGTTCACATTTTGTCATATTTGGCTTGATGGAGTTGATCTTATCAGTTTTAGAACACTATTTCCATCATGTAGATTATTTAGTAAGATAAATAGAAAAGATAATATGCACAGGATTTCATTTTCTTCAGAAGTTCTAAAATTTATTTAATTTAGATAAGGTGCTTAAAAGGGAGGCGTTAGCATAAATGTGAGCCCTGAATACAGAGCGATCAGCGAGGAGAAACCTCGATAAACAAAGGAACTCATGGGATAAACAAAGGATCTCAATGGAATGCAGAAGGCTCAGAAATGTGTAAAACTCACATCTCCCTTCATATTCTATAAGAAAGCCTTTTTGCATCTCGGTTGGAGAAACTCCTCTGTCACTCTGAGCATGAACAGGGAGCACCATCAAGCCAGGTTCTAAAGCAGATACTCACTCTTGTCCCGGACAGTGCAGGTGTGTTCTCCAGGAAGCTGTGATGAGAAATGCCTTTGTATGTCAGATGCCCCACTCTCTGGGACACTGGTCTCTTGGATAATCAAATTCCAACTAACATATTAAATTACCCCAGCATTAATCACCAGATAAGGTCCAGAGGCAAATTACTAAAGAGGACATTTCAGTGCAACGGGGGACTTGAAGATGACCGTGGGCAGGGCACAGAAACAAATGCAAGGATAATTGCATTCAACTTCAAGCAAGGTTCATGGAAATCTCTATTTGTTTTCGTTTTGACAAAAATCAATTAGTCTGTCTTTGGAAATGTTTCTGTCAGACTGTACCCAGCCTACGGGAAATCACTACATTGACATGACTAATAAAGCAGTTTTTCAGCTAATATTTATTTTTCTCTAAAGAATATCATCTCGAAAACTCATTCATCAATAGGAAAGCCTACACTTTTCCCACATGTAGATTTCTAGCTGGTGTCACAGCAGAGGAAACTCCAAGTGAGAGCATGAAAAATGAGACAACAGGTATGTGAGTTCTGGGAGCCACGTGGCCCAGGCTTGAATTCCTCTTCCCCACTTGCCCTGGGACCTCCAATGGTTCCTTAAGCTCTTTGCATCTCAGTTCTCAACTTTTAAAATTTTTAAATGGTGTTCACAGTTTCTATTTCCTAGGGCTTTTGTGAGAAGCTAACAATACATAGTGCATGTGAGTTCCACTTATAATTCCTGGCAGAGAATAAATACTTGATGTATCAGATTTATAGATGACATGATAATGATGATGAGTGCTTTTAATATAGTTCCATGAACTGCTTTTAATACATTTCTATGACCATACTTTTTATTTATTACATTATTATTTCATATACCACTCCCTCCCTCTGACCATCCACCCTCATACCTCTCTGGCAGGAGCAAAATGGGACCCCAAACCACATGGTCCTGACAAGGTGCCCCCCCTCCCTTCTCAGCAACCCCATCTCCATTATCTCCTGAAAGCTGAGGACACCGACACTGTTGTGACTTTTACACATGTTTTTTTTAGCCACCAAATGAAGCCCACAGCTTCCAGGTTACGCATCAACTTCTAACTCTAGTTCCCTAGAAATTCTTTACACTTCATCTCTCATTTCCATCCAACTCCTAAATTCCATCCAGTCTTCCCTCTGAAATTCATTGTTGGCTATCAGCAAAATTCCCCACATTCTCTATCTTTTTTCTACATTTCTCTCCCAACTACTGAAATCTGACTTTTCCAGCAGCCTTCCTAAGTAATATTTGTTTGATCTTTCACTTCTCCCCATTACTGGAATGGTATTCTCCTTGCTGCTTTTAGAACATCTTTTCCCTCCCTCCCCCAAAACAAACAAACAAACAAAAACCTTAGAATTTCTTGTACTTAAGCTATACTCCCACCATCTCTTCTTGCTACAAGCATTTATCACTCCCAAGATGTCACTCATACTAATTAATTCCTTGAAGATTTTAGCTCCTTCGGCTAACCTGAACAGCATACCTGGGAGAATTCATCATAGTCTAAATTTTTATGTATGATTATTCTAAATCTCAGATTCTTAATTCCTTAATTCTCTAAAATGAGTTTATTCCCCACCCTGCCACAGCCAGAATGTCACGGTCACATCCCAGACTCCGTCATTACCAAAAACTACAATTCCCACACATCTCATTTTCAAGTATCTCTCACTCTCCATTCAATTGAGTGCCACAACTTCTACAGTTATTCAACCCCATCAGCACCTATAGTCCATTAATCCTGCCTCCTTTTCATTGCCCTTTATTTTTCTCATTTTTTTACATTCCTCTCCAACCAGTTGAAATGTCATGGTCCAAGCTGTAATCACGCCTTGCATCCACGTCAAATCTTTTGTCCCAACTTCCTCTCTTGCCCCAACTTCCTCGGCTAAATCCAGTGTGTTCGCTGTTCTACAGGAGAAAAGGGGCTGGATAAATAAACAGCCATGTGGCTAGTCCCACATTCAACTGATATCTACTAATCGCAAATGGGCCCTTCGTGGTAACACTTCTGCATTTCCTCAGAGACAACCATTTTATGACTTATTCTCTTGCCAAAAGCCTAACATCTCCTCCTCCATATTTATGTTCAGGTGATTTTCCCTTTCAATAAGAAAACCAAATAAATCAAGGAGGATCCCAACAATTTCCTGTAACACACCTATCCACCCACAGGCATCTCTTCCTGGCATTCATTCCTCCCTGTTATGGCTGAAGTGTCTTAAAATCCTAGCTAAGGATTCCCAGCTCCTCTCTTCCTTAGAGCGCATCACCTACTCAAAGGCATCATTCTATTGATTCCCCTCTTTTTCTGCTGCAGCATCATTGTCCCCTTCCATAGAACAGCACCCCAGTAAGCACACAATCAGAGGGACGAGGGTTTGGGGGACTGGGTGAAAAGGGGGAGGGATTGAAAAGTACCAGTTGGTAGTTACAGCGTAGTCACAGAAATGTGAAGTACAGCATAGGGAGTATAGTGAATATTGTAATGACCATGTATGGGGCCAGGTGGGGACTGGAACTATCAGAGGGACCGCTCTGTATGGTACAGGATTATCTAACCACCATGTTGTACATAGGATGCTAATACAAAATAATACTGAATGTCAGCTGTAATTGAAAAAAAGTTTCAATGTTAAAAAATGAAAAAGAGAATCTTTCCTAACCCTGTACACCTTTTTCTTTACCCCTCTGTTTCTATGATACTTTTAAAGAAGAAATTTGTCCCAAAAATTGTCTCTGTGCATCGTCCCCAATTCCTTATCTTCCTTGCCTCTCAAAAGCCTGATTAAATCAGGGGGTTTCCCCCCATCCCAAAATACCACTATATTTTTCAAAGTTAGTGATGATCTCTGTTTGTTAAATCCAGTGATTACTTTTCAGTCCTCCATCAGGATGCCCCATCTCAGTGAACGGTGATTCCCACTCGCCATCCATGATCAAGTACCATGAGCAGTTCTTTCAAAAGATATCTGGAATCTAACTCACCACATCCACGGCAACCACCCAACCCCACACCACCTTCACCTATGGCCAGATAATTGGTAGGATTTGCTGACAGTCTCCTTGCTTCTGTCTTTGTTCTCTATAGTCTATTCTCAAGACAGTAGTGAACTTGACCTTCGTAAAACATAATTGGCTCCCACCCTCCCTCACCGTAATCTGAACTAGAGATCAGCAAACACTGCCTATGTGTCAAAGCCAGACAGTAGACTGTAGCCAAAAGCCAAGAACCATTGTTCTGTTTATAAGGCAGTGCAGAGCCAGGAGCAGGAGCAAAAGCAGAAGAAGAGGAAGAAGAGAGAGAAGGAGAAGCAGGAGGTGGAGGAGCAGGAGAAGGGGGAGGAGCAGAAAAAACAGAAGGAGGAAAATATGCAACAGAGACCGTTTAGGCTCCTGTGGAGCCAAAAGTGTTCACCATCTGGTTCTTTATTTGCCAGAGCCTGACCCACACAAGCTGTTTCTCTCTAATTCTCTAACTCTCTGACTTCCTTTACTTTAACTGTATGAACATTCTTGCTTTTTCTCCCCAATATTCCAACACACTCGGTCTCAAGGCTTTTGATCATTTATTCCCAAGGCTACGTCTTCCCAAGGCTCCTCTACATATCCAACCACACATGGGCATCTGCACCTGTTTCTGGTCTTTGTTCAAATGCCACTCTTCCCATGAGACCTTTTAAAAATGTAACCTTTCTCCCCGCTAGACTTCCTATATTCTTCCCCTGCTTCATTGTTTTCTCTAGACACTTGTCACTGTTGGTTTGAAAGCTGACCCCCGTACACGGAGAGCAAGGAGAGATTGGAGCAAGAGGTAGACCACTCCAGATTTTTTATCTATTCTGCAGTGAATTTTACTGAACTCACAGGAGGCAGTCCTTTATGAAAAATAAAAAACCTAAAGTTGTACAAGCATGCATTGGGAGGCAAACCAGTGATGAGGCCTGTTCAGACCAAGCTGGAGCAGACACCAATTCATACAACAGCCCACGTGAAGGTGTTTTTCTTCAATGCAAACAGTAACCACGGCAACAAGATGAGACCATAAGCACCATGTAACTTTCTGTGGCCTCTGACTAGGCTCTGACCAGTCTACCATTCTTTTCTTACCAGCCAGGGGGTGATTATAATAAGCAAGGGAATTTACATAGGAGGTTTGTCTTGGGTGTCCTCAAAATGATTTCACCTCTGCCACCACCCAACAGAATCTCAAGAGTATATGGAAAGGCCTTAAGGAGGTTCAGTCACACATGCTGTGCAGATGGTCTTAACAATACATTGTTCTCTCAAGCTTGTGTCCTTGAGAATAGCCTCCCATTGTAGGAACGACGGGCAAAGCGTACATTCCAAGGACAAGGGAAGAGTGAGGAGCCTCTGATTGGCCGGATCCAGCTCTTGGGTCAACCGGTGGCAACGCCCTCTTGATGACCTCCTCCAATGATCACTATTTAGCCTAACGGATATTTCACTCATGTTTTCTTGACTGTCTGCCCCCAACTAGAATGCGAGATCCATGAAAACGGTATATGTTCAATTTACGCACAGCTTTGTACCCGGCGTATATGACAGTGCCTTGCATGAAGTAGGGGCTCAAAAAATATCTGCTGAACCAAAGAAACAATGTATTTTGAACTCTATTAGGTTTTGGTCATATAAATATGTATATTCTTTGTAGTCTTGCAGCGATGATTCATGAGTAAAAATGCCAAAGTTCTCTCTTGATTTGCGATGTCTTTTGGTTGTGTTTGTTGTTATTATCTTAAGACTCATTCCAATATTTACCAGAGCTGAGCCCAGTATAAGAGACGGGAATTCTCAGCAGGTTTAGAGAGACAAGAATGTTTCATTGTGCCTTTCAGCAACTGCTTCCCTTTGTCTAAGCCTCTAACAATGAACTGCCCCTCGTCTATTCAAACATCTCTCTGCTTTTCTCTCCCTGTTCGCTTCCTCTCTTTTTTGATTTAAAAAATATTTATAAAAGGGAGAATAAAAGAACTCACTAAAGTAGGAAAGAGATAAGACACTTTCTGTTCTAAGTTAAAGATGCACACTTATAAGCTAGGAAAGAAAGAGTAAATTAATGGAAGAGTGGATAAAAGTGAGCCCGGAGGCCACTCCCACTTTCCACCATCAGCCACCATGCTGTGTAAAGACACTGCCAGGGATGCCCACGCCATGACCATCCATGGGGACGTCAGGAGGGTCACACAGAAAGCTTGATCTTCATATTCACCAAGTGAAAACTGTTATTTTCATCCATGACCATGAACTCCCTAATAACATAAATAAAAAATACAGTATAAATCAACCTTAATTTGTCCTCACTTTTGTAATAATCATTAAAGCACACACTGTATTAACAATGAGTTTATAGAAACGTCCTTGACCGTGAATTTCAGGACAATAAATCATCAAATGGTCTCAGACCGCTGAGACTCCTTTCCATTCACAATCCCGCCGATGAATTCCACTTTTCTCTATCTCTGTGAATCAAAATCTCCTAGCCTTCTCTGGTCACATTCTCTTTGTCTTTCTCTGGATGGTTCTGACTTTTGTCCTGTAATGTCAAAAGCTGACACTGCCCATAATAATCATCAGGAAACAGAGGACAAATCAAAATTAGACAATCTGAGGTGAGTTTAATAAAGTCTCACTCTCAAACACATGGGCAAGGTTTAGGGCAAAAACAATGCAGTGGAGCAGTGTCCCCAGGCTGCTGAGAAAACAAAGGACAGGAGTAATAACAGAACCCAGAGAGGTGTTCTACAGAGGGTGCCATCCAAGAGCACCTGAGGTCTCCGGCCGAGGGCAGAATCTGCCCACGAGAAACCTGCAGGAAGTTCCTTCCAGACTCCAGATCTCTTGTTGGTGCCTCCCATTGACAAAATCCAACCAGAAGCCCCAGGACCAAAAAGACTGCTGATAGAGTCCATAGAGGGCACTCTCCCAGGACAGGAAACGGGAAAGAGAAGGGTAGAGTGTTGGGATCCTGGCATCAGCAAAACCATAGTACTGCGCATGTGCAACAACCCTGTAGCAAGTCATGCAACCTTCAAGGGAAGTTGCATCAGCCAACCAGCACTGCGCATGTGCAACAGCCCTGCCGCCAATAAGCTCCCCGTTGCCCATAAAAGGCATATAGTTCCTAGAGCAAGAGGACCAATCAGTAAGACCCACGACTCCACCGAGCTTCTCCAGCAACGCCCCTCAGCCAACCAGTATATATACCCGCGATCCTCAAATAAAATTTGCAGCTTGATCAGAATCTTGTCTTGCTGCCATTCTTCGCGCCTCCTGTCCCTCTCACTCCATCACTAGCAGGTCTACCCCAGTTGACTGCCCCGCTGGCCGGGGTAGTAGAGAATGGATCAGGAGTGTTTCATGTAATCACTGGTTAATTGCAAACTCTGAGTCAACTACTTTTCACAGAGAGTTCCCAGATCAACCAAAACACTCAGGATCTCTGAGAAAGAACGAGCGTGTTAAAGAAACAGCATACAGCTCTCAGTTCGCACTGCAAAAGGCTTTTGCTGTGCGGGATCGGATTCTCATTCCAGGTAAATCCCTGGGAGGATTTCAGTAATTTCTTCAGGTTAAAAGTTAATCATGACTATGTCCATAAATTTGTCAGACAGCATGACTAATAGGGCATAAGAATCTTTATTAAATAACCCTCATTCTTTGCATCGAAAACACAAACTAGTGGGTTTCTGAACTGCAATGACAATTCCCCTGTTCCTTTGCCCCTTCCAGCCTTGCTCTGTCCCTGTGCCCACTCCAGGTCACTGCTCAGCATACCAATGCCAAGCCTGCTTTTACCCAAAGTGCCTGTTTCGTATGCTGTCATATATATACTGCTGGTTGGATCGCGGCCAGTGGAATTAAATGAAATGGCTTTCTGTCAGACTGAATACTAATTATGTCTTCATGCCAGAGCTGGGTCTGCATAATGACATCATTTGCAAGTAGGCTGGAGGCTAGAGCTCAGACTTTGCTTTGTGGATGTTAAGCAAAGCGGTCCTAGGCTGTTTTGTCTACGTGTTTTGTGTTGATTTCTTAGTTTCATAAATTTGGCTTTGAAAATCCAAGGTGCTTTCTGGACAACATTGTGGATTAAGTTGATTTTTCACTGCCTAAGTTAGCTGTCTTCCCATTTCAAGGCTTCGAACCCACACCTCGATGTCCTAGGGGAAGCTTTGGGGACACTAATTTTGTTTGCATTGTCAAAAGCCTGATTTCCCCCTTCAGGTCACTCACGTGCCTGATATGATAAAATATCTGATTTCCTGAGGATGTCAGTTTATATCTGTTGGTAATTCTCAAAATTGTCCCGTACCATGCACTGCCTGGACCTTGACCTTGGCAGCCTATCAGAAATAATCATATTCTTCACCTTTCAAATGAAGTTTACATGTCTCACAGCATTTACTGGGTTCAGTCAGCCAAATTACAGCGGGTCCTCAAATAACGTTGTTTCGTCAACATCACCCAGTTATGATGTTGATGGGGGCAAAATCAATTCCCAGCTGGGGCCACTGTGGGAAGTCTGCACGTTCTCCCCATGGCTGCATGGGTTTTCACCGAGACTCTGATTTCCTCCCACATCCCAAAGGTGTGCATGTGAGGTGATGGTGTGTCTCCATTGTGCCAGTCTGAGTGAGTGTGAGTGTGGGTGTGAATGCACCCTGAGATGGAAGGGGACGCTATCCAAGGTGGGTCCTGCCTGTGCCTGGAGCTGCCAAGACAGACACTGGCCACCCACAACCCCAAACTGGAATCAGTGGATTAGAAAAGAATTCTCTTCCTTGTTTTTATTCATCATTCTTAAGTGTGTGTATAGCTCACATTTATTTCAATGTTTAGCATGAGAAGTGTTCGGGGTCTTTATTTAGAAGCCTGATGGTATTTTTGTGAGCACAAATACACTGCAGGAACTTAACTCATTTCTCTCAATTAGCCTGCGGTCAGAGTGATTTCATCACATGTCGTTTTGCTTAAAGTCACAGTCTCCAAGAACCTATGCACGGCATTAAGTGAGGACTTAACTGTAGTCATAAATCCATGTGATGATCATAATGAGAAGAACCCCTCCAAACTCTCGCTTTTCTCTCCGTTGACATTTTGACAGTTTTTCTATAGGAGTAACTTTACCACGGGAATAAAAAGATAAAGAACAGACAAAGGTTAAGGGAGGCCCATGGGGAATAAAAGTCTAGGTCAGGGGAAAGTGAATGGTACCCGTTCAGTTCGGCACGCACATAACACAGTCTTTTCGAATTCAAGGCACCCCGCTAGGTATATGAAATGTAGCAAGACTAATAGATGTGAATCCTATGGGCCAACATCTCATAATTATATGAAATCATAGGATGAGAATCAGGCAAATTGTTAACACATGTGATGTTTAGGTCAGTCGGTATTGACCCAAAGAGGCACGTGGCCCTCGCAAACCATGTCATGATTCTGGCCGTTCAATGACAAGAACATAATTAGTGATCCCAGGTTTCTGCAGGCTCTAAAATTATCTTCTCATGACAGGCTATAATATAGTCATATGAAAATAATTATTTTTAAAGTCTAAAAAATGTACCGTCATCATATAAACATAATTGCTTCTTATTGCTGCCAGAGAATACTCTAATGCGTTCCATTGATTTTTGGAGGGGCCATAATGACTTAGGAACTCAAGACACTGGTGATTTTTAACCTAAATATTTGACCTACAAAAATACTCTTTCCAAATGAACGATCTATACTGCTTAACCTCCCACAAATGTCCCTTACGATGGCTTATATCCATTGTTTAACTAAAAGGAAGTTTAGGCTCCTTCCTGCTACATTATGTAGAAGCAGGCAAAAAACCTCCTTAAATACACAAATGTAAACAAGGTTAATGACAGTGAAATACAAAGTCTGAGAATTCTGAAGTCCAGTCTCCAGACCGGCACCCCGGGCAACTCAGGAGCAATCCACCACTGCCTTTTCTGTCAAAAATTCCTTTTCTTTTATTTGATTTTACTATTATCACTACAAGGCATGACTGCAGGGGACCCTCCTGGAACTAAAAAGATTCGTACCTTTTTAAATTTACAGTCTGATCCACTTGGACAAAAAAATATTATCTCCATCCGCCCAAGATTTTGTAGCTGCCTTGGATAATAATCCATCAGGAGAGTGATCATTAAAACACTTTAAATTATACCAGTCAGTGGGTGATGTATATGTGATTAGGAATAATTGATTTTTTTCTTATACTTCAGAGCATGAACCCCTCAGGTTCACTTGATTCCTTGAAATAGGGGCCAAGACACTGCCCAGAGCTAATAAGCCCCTTGAACTTTGTGCAAGGTTGGATGCACAATTGTGGTTATCCTGGTGTCCACAGCATAAAAGACACTTTCTAAAAATTAAAACATCTTCCAGATAGGGTTGGCCAACAATGAGGAAGCCAGGTCAAAAGAGCAATGGCTGCTTAACAAAGCCATCTGAAAGCATGCCCATCACTTCAAATATTTCGAGAAATGAAAAGGTCAGTGTAAGAAAAATCCTTCTGCTCCTTTGGGCTGCCTCGTGATGGTATGACCTCTTTGGGGAAGCATGTTTCCCTGCCGCCTTGCCCCCAAAATAATTTAAGGTGGTATTCAAGGATAAACACACTATTGGAAAGTGATGTGCATTAGGAGTGGACAAGAATAGGCAGGAGAGTGGAGGCTCTGTGATCACACGCCAGGGTGTGGTAGAAGAGAGCTCCCTGTAGAAGGTTAAACGAAATAATGCCGAGCATCACTGAATCTTAGACTTGAGCAGGAGATAAACACTGGAGCAAATATCTCACCCAAATGCAGAAAGTCTTTCTTCAATAATTCCGACACATGATCATCAACACTGGATTTGATTGTGTGTTGGTATCTTTTCATGTCAATACCCCCCTGGGGCAGTCTGTTCTGCTGCGGGATAACAGACTGTGAGAAAGCTCTTGCCCAACTGAGCTAAAATCTACCTGCTTAATGTCTCTCACTCTTCTGAGTTTTATAGCCTCTGGAATGGCCTGTTCCTTTGGAAGAGCAGTGAAGAGCTTGGGGCTTTGAAGCCAAAGAGTTGGATCTGAACCCTGTATTCACAACACAATCACTTTTGCTTTTGGACAGGTTACTTAGATGTTCTAAGTCTATTTCCTCAGTTTCAAATGGGGAAATATCTACCTAAACAGGTAATTGCAAACATTAAAAATGATATAAAATAAGGGGAGTAAGTAAGCATAATACTTGGTGCATAATATATATTCAATAAATTTCCCCTCACATCCTCTTCATCCCCAGATAGCTGACATTTTCTTTAAATGGTCTATAGTCTAGACTCTTCGTTATCCTAGGAGAAATGATCACACCCAAAATAATTCTAAATTCCAGAGAATGTCAAATTTTTTAATAGGTGAAATGCAGACATTTATAGCAATGGTTTCCACCCCTGTATGATTCAATACCTCTTTTCATAATAAATATTCTGTAATGCTCTCTTTACTATCTTCTAAACACATTAATGAAAAATTAATCTAGCCACAAAAATAATTTCAAAAAATTAATACAATATCCTAAGTGTAATCTAAATGAGACTTTTAAAAAGTAATATAAATAACGTATATTTCCATATGCAAATGCTTGCACAGGACTACAATGTCAGATATAACAAGGAAAGGAGATGATTATGCCTATACATCAATTTTCCATTAATGCAACAACCAAATGCCAGCTGATACAGCAGTGAATAGTATGGCTACCAGTGACATGATTTTCTGAAATTATAAATAAGCTCCTAGTAAAGTTATGAACAAAAACCAAACTACAATCTCCCTTTTAGATATAGTTATATAGCTGGAAAATTCATTATATTATTAATACTGCACAAAAGATACTGAGATATTATGTTACATAACATTGGTTATTAAACTTAGATGAGTATAAATACTTTTTACCTATATGCCCTGGCCGGTGTGGCTCAGTGGATTGAGCGTGGTCTGTGAACCAAAGGGTTGCTGGTTCAATTCCTGGTCAAGGCACATGCCTAGGTTGCTAGTCAGGTCCCCAGTTGGGGGCGCATGAGAGGCAACCACCCATTGATGTTTCTCTCCCTCTCTTCTTCCTCCCTTCCCTTCTCTCTAAAAATAAATAAGATCTTTTTTTAAAAAAAGAAAGAAAGGAAAAGAAAATGCTTTAAAATAAAACAGAAAAATACTTTTTACCTATAATAATATCCTTCAGGACATTCAAAGGTCTTCCATGATAGATGACAATTCCCTGCAGCTGTGACCCAGCTTGTGCAACGCTGTGACCCAACGTTGTGTCAATGTTTAGCGTCACTGGCTAGCAATGCTCATTGCAGCAAGGGGACTGGGACAGGAAAAATACACGCATGGTCCTGGCTGGGTCGCTCAGTTGGTTAGAGCATCATCTCAATACACCAAGGTCATGGATTTGATCCCTAGTCAAGGAATATGCAAAAATCAACCAATGAATGCATGAATAAGTGGGACAATAAATCTCTCTCTCTTTCTCTCTCTCTCTCTTAAATCAATAATGAAAAAAACATATTTCCAAAACACCTCTACTGAGAATCACTGTTTAAGGGTTCCAGATCTATCTATACTCTTGTTCTTTGATGGATTGATTATAATATCATTTGGTAATACATCTGCAAGTTTTGGATTTTGAACCAGGGCTACTTCTTTCAAAAATGTTCTCAATTGTACCCTTTAAAATAAACCATGTCGGTCATACTGAGGTAATTTTACGTTAAAACTAAATTCTGTATCTTACATTTATTTTTGCTGATGTAATGTACTTTGTTTTGGTTCACTTTTTCTGTCATTTTGAATCTTGATTCTGATGCATCGTATTTTCTCTTCCTGATTTTCATCACCTGCAGATCAGATAAGCATTTTTCACCTGTCTTTACCCAAATTATTACTGAAAATGAGAAATAAGATGCAATGCCAGAGCTGTGTGAACTTACCTTGAAACTTCCCTCCACACTGGCAGAGCTCACGACATGTCACCCTTTTGTGAGTAAGCCAACAGCTAAAAGGGACCCGTGAGAGGTGTGGTCATTAGCCTTGCTAAAACTAAGATCAACTATATCCACAGAATTTGTCTTATGTAGGAAGTTAGTAACATGACCATTTACATCTAATGCTAGGGGAAATGCTCACTCTGTAAACCTACTTGGGCCTTTAGCAGCAATAATGCATCTTTCTAAATTATTTTGCATGCCTAATGTTTATAATACCATGAAGAACTCTGATATAAATATGCACAGTTTTAAAATATTGTATTATTATTATTTAAAATATTATTATACTATTAGTTTAGTTGTTATAGGAGCTGGGCTCTGAAATCTCAGTGAACTAACCCAATAGAAGTGCATTTCTTATTCAAAGTCCAATCTGTGGGAGGGACGGGCAGGTTCTGTGTCAGTAAATGATTCAGGCAGCCAAATTAAGCTAAGTCCTCCTCAGTACGTAGATCCCAAGCTCACCCTGATAGTGACCTACAGCTAAGAAAACAAGATACATGAGAGCAGAAGCTCATATATGAAGTTTTATGGGTTAGGTCAAAAAGTGACCTACATGGCCACATTTCACTAGCTAGAATCCACATCTAACTTTAAGGAAGTCTGGAAAATATAATCTTGCTGTCTGCCTAGAAAGAAAGAAAACAGATCATGCTAAACTAACAGTCTTTGCGACTCTCATTCTCAGATCTGCGCTAGAGGGCCTCCTGCTTGGAGCCCCCATGTTTTAGGTATCCCCGCATCTTGAAATATCTTTCCAAAAATGTGCTTAAGTCACACACCTTGGCCTGGGACTAGCCAGGGCCAGCAGAGTTCTCTGGGCGGTGCACCTAGAGCCTCGATCTCTCCCCATGTGCATCTCCAACACCAGAAACATCAACCTCAAAATGTCAAAGTCCCATTCCAGTAGCTGGGACCTGCCAGGGCAGTTGTGCTTTCCAGGGGGGTGGGGAGGAGAGGTGCCCTGAGTCAGTGCCGGGAGCTGTGTGGGCCACAGTTCCTGCTTCGCCACTTCATGGCGTTCTTTGACCCTCCATCCAGGCTGTGGGGTTTATTAGATATTCCAATGGTATCAGGCCACTGTAATGATTCTAACACATCGGTTTGGAATGACTTTTATCCAAGACAAAGGGAAAGACAAGCCCAGAGGTCTGGGCTACCAATGGTCTACTGCCAGCCCTTAGAGATGAGTCCACAGGCAGGTCCCTGCATGGACCCTCACCCCTCTCTGTTGGACCACAGTATTTACTGCCTCGGGTCTATGGCACCCAAGGGCAGCCAAGATGACAGCAGTCAACATTTATTCTTGGGATCCCGCCACCATCAGTACCCTGGGAGGTCACCTACCCTCTTTCACAGGTTGTGCACCATGTTCCAAGCAGTCCCTCCAGAGTGGCTGCACCTAATTCCTCTGGAGGCAATGAGACCTTTACCCCACAATGCCCAGGGGACCTCCTGATTAATGCCCTGTGGCCTCCCATCAATACTGTGAGGTTGTACTCTCCTGAGTCAGGCGTAGGCTGAGCTGGATGAGCAACGGCTATTCCTTGAATGAATGGAAGCATTCTTCTTGCCTTGAACACAAGGGCCTTGCGTCCCTCCTCCACTGGTCACAGTGTGTGGAAGGCAGAGGTGTGGGCAACACTGAATGAGACCACATTCAAGGAGTGTGTTGAAGAGAAGATGTGGTTGGATGTGTGTTGTTTTATGCTTCAAATCAGAAAGTTAACATGACCAGAAAATGAATCGCTGTTTACATTGCCCTTTAGATGGCATTTGCCTTTGTGGTTCTCATCAATGAAGCACAGGAACAACTTTGAAGTCACTGGGAACCAATATTTAGGGGCTGCACAATGGAAGATTCAGGACCAAGGACGATGATGCAATCGGCATTGAACAACTGGTATCAGAAAAGTACAGATGCAAGAAGCTCCATACAAATAGAACTCTAAGAGCCATGACATTGTTAGTATTAATAATTACTACCTTTCCCTGTCCATGGGAGAGATGAAATTAGCCAGGGATTTGACATTGGATTACACTGACCCATGAATCAATTTGGGAATTATTTTCATCTGAACAGTTTTAATTCTTCAGATCAATGACTATGGGATGCCTTTTGATTTATGTAGATTTTCTATAATTTCTTTCCATTATGTTTTGTAGTTGTCGGTACAAGTCTTGTGTTAAATTTGTTCCTTAAGCATTTTAATTTTGATGCTCTTCAAATGCAATTGCTCTCCTGATTTGTTTCCAGATTGTTCACTGCAAGTGTACAAAAATACACGTGATATTTGTCTATTGATTTTGTGTCCTGCATCCTTGCTGAACTTGTTTATTGCATGTTTAAGACACATTGGGACTTGTTTTCAATGCTCCATCAGAAAGTTTATAACTCTGTCTTAGTTTTGACTTCCTGCTGATACAGAGCCTCAAGGTCAGCCAGAGGTGAAAGCTTAGGGCCTTCTCAGGTTTTTCCTGGGCACGTGCACAGCCTGGCACACGCACCCAGCACCGGGTGTACATGTAGCCTTTTAGATTCCGGGGAATACAGGAAAACTTTGCAAAGCCTGTCAAGGACATCTTTTTTTTTTTTTTTTTTTTTTTTGGTCAGCCTCCTCTTAACCCCAACGAGCAATGCTACCTCAAGCAGCTTCAGCAGTGAACATTGGCTACTGACTTTTTTGTAGTTGTAAAGAAAAAACAAGTGCCCTGTGGGTTGTTCCCATAGAGAAAGCTCTAAGTCAGATCCAATAAGGACACCCTCTCTGAGAAGGAAGCTTTTCCAGACAGGTCAAATAGTGACAAATCTGTGGGATGGGGCTTGGGGGTGCTCCGCACTCATTCTTCCCCCTGCTGTGGGCGCTGGGCTGTCGGTTTTCACAGCCACCACAGCTGCGAGGTGGCTGGGTTTTAAGGCCACGATGGGCCTGGGGAGAGGGCGTGTGATGAGGGCTAGTTAAATAGCTATAAGCCTCTCTATTCTTACCAAGACTCCACTGTTTGTGTATCTTGAGTAAAAACATTCCTCAAATTGTCTCAGGTCGCTAGTTAATTACCAGAGTTCTGAAACTGTTGATTTTCACAGTTTTGGCCAGTGTTCTCATTGCTTCTATGGAGGAGCAGATTTTGAGAATACCTCACTCCACCCTCCTGGAAGCGAGAGAGCCAGACCTGCTACAGCGGCTTAGAAAGAAACCAGGCACACACAAAAACACGCACTATGCAAATGCGTGTATATAATGTTCAAAATCAGGCACAGCCAATTCTGGTATTACTAGTCAGGATAGTGATTACACTTTGCGGAAAAGACGAACACAAGGTTTTGACCTTTAGTTTGATCATCTGGATGCCAGTTACTCAGGTGTGACCATCACAATGTGGCATTATCTGTATGTGTATGTGTATGGTTTGGGCATTTTTCTATATGTTAAACTTTGATAAAACCATAAACATAGTAAAAAAAATAGGATAAGTTTGTGTGTCTTCGTGGGATAGGCGAGAGTCCTGTAGGTAGCTTTGGTGACATTTGAGAAGTCGTTAGGAAGTTCGTGCATGTTCTGTTAATTTACTTCAAACTGTACATGCCTGTGAAAAATAGTCTTTAATATAGAGCCAATACTACATAAAAAAATTATTTATAAAACTGTCAGCATAGTCCAGTACCCTTTAGTGGACTTTGAGGTTTAGAGACTTGATAGCTTCCTGTCCTTATTTGGATACTTAAGAGTACTTACAATATTTTATTTGATGAAATATTGTAATGAGCATGCATATAAATAAATCTTTGAGTATATATCTGATGGTTTCCTAAGAATATATTCCAAAAGTGAATTAACAGGTCAAAGTACATGAACATTTGAAGTACTCTTAGTATAGTGAGATTGTCTGTTGTGAACACTTTACAAATTAACTCTGCACCCTCCTCCGAAATATGGGAGAGATTCCATTTTCCTGCCTCATATCAAACACTGGAATGAATATATACATAAAACATAATAAACGTATGTATTACTATATGTGTTATGTAATTTAATCACAGGCTTGCACTACATTAAAGGAAGCAGATTGTCACATTTCATGTGCATTTCTTTCAGTAACAGTTGTGCCGAATATTTTCTCCTGTGGCTATTTATTTTTTATTGACTTTTTTGGTTCCTGACTTTTACTTATTATTTTTATTTATAGTTGAGTGTTCCTATTATCCTCATTGATTGGTAAGCTCACTGAGCATTGCTAATTGTTTTCTAAAGTCTATAATCCATATTTAATGAAGTCTAGTATTTAATTTTCCTTGATATTTTCACCTCGGTTATGGCTTGCATATATTTGTTAAGGTTGCAATGCATTTCAGCAAGCATCTTTTCACTGAGGTTCAGAGTAATGTACAGAACAGTTTTCCTCATGACTTCCTTTCCTTTCTTAAAATAAAATGTTCAGCTTCAATACCATCAAAGGTGATGGAGCTCTCACAGATGTCTGCGTGTCGTGACACCTTTCGATTCCTAAAATGGCCTCTGAAGAAGATCCCACAGGATGAAAACAGAACTTCACGTGCAGCCCTCCTCCCTCCTCGGTGGTACCGGATCGACATCCCAGTCAGCCTCTGAGGCCAGTGGAAATAATCCCATCAAGCCTTCTGTCCCCGTTTATACCAGAACCACCGCCCCCCACCATGTTCTCTCTCATCACAGGGCCTCCCTGTCCATTGGCTTACAAGTCCCTGAACTGACCCAATCTCACATTCCATCCCAAACTCCAAACTGAGTCCCCGCTCTCTGAACCAGTCACCTGAAAAGTCCCCTGTGCCCTCGGCTTCTTCTGTGAACATTCCCAACATGTGGCTGGGATATTTCTTTCCAAACTGTTCTTGCCAGGGTTGCATATAGATCATTGTCCTTCATTTCTCCCTAAAACCATTCCTTTTTAGGGATAGCTACAGAAATTCATCACTTCAATCTGAAAAGACTATAGCACACAGATCATTGTACCCCCCCCAAAAAAAACCTTCCTTCCTACATTCATAAATATTGGTACTTTTAATATCTAGATAAAATGATCTTTCCAATACTTTGGTCTGTTCATTCATTGAAATCCTCCCTTTTTCCTTCGCCCTAACCTCAACCACTAGTCCCCTCGGTTGCATCTGAGCTCCCGGCATCATCGCTTAGAGCCTACTTTCTGCGACGCCAGCTTCAGGGATCACCTTCTCCACCCATCACCTTCCCTCCTTCCAGTTCACTCTTTTTGGCACTTCACCCTACTGTTCTCATCCTTTCCTTCCCAGGTAACATTTCGTTTCTGCCATCATAACCACATACCCCACGCTCACTCTCAGCTCTCACATTCCTCTCTCTCCATTGGCCATGTCCGGAAATTCCCCAATCTTGGTTCTAATCAACTCCTTACACACTTTTCCCCCTCCAGGACCTGAGGGTCTGAAGTCAGCCAGAAAAGACACAGTCTGACTGGTCTCACTTTAAATTCCCAATCACTGCTAATAATACCAAGCGGGCTCAAAAGGCCACCGGCAACTCCACAATATTTCTCTTGGTCATTTAGTTTTTCACTCCCCTGGATAACTACTGTACATTTTTCCTTCTGTCCTCAAACCTTGAACTGCTTAGAGTGAACTTTTGTTTTTACAGAGAATACAGATGTTGTTAATGAAGTTATGTTCATTTTACAGAGGATGTGGAAATAATCAGAAAATAATGTCATGATCATAGAATTTGTGAGTGGCAGAGGTGAGAGGAGCAACTCAAAAACCAGACACCAACGTGGACAGCCAAACTCGTCGGCCCTCCATTGAAATTCCAATTCCTAAATTGGGTATTCAGTTCTATCCTTAACATGAACACCAGTTACCCTTTTCAAGTTAACGTTTCTCTTTGAAACCCTTAGTCTTTTTACAACAAGAGCTCATATAACTAAAATAGGTGCCTAAACCTTCTTGGGTCTTTAGTTTCTACATCAGTGAAAGTTATATAGAGTAAATAATCCGTGAACCTATCAAAATATAATAATATATGATTCTAGACTATTTTTCTTACTTTAGACATCTCAAGCTAATGCCGAACCTTACTTAAATAGAAAACAATAAACAAGGCTAGACTTTTTTTTTCCCTGGCTCATACATTACCCTCTACCCCAAAATCACATTTCATGAACTTACTTGTCCAAATCATTAACACATCTTCAAGGGCATGTTCAAATGCCACTTTCTCCATAAAGCTTTGTCTGACAATGTAAGAATAATAATGAGAAATTCATCCCTCTGAACCTGCTATTCAATTTATACTTACATTATAGCGCAATAGACACTACCTTAAATTTAAATTAGCTTGGTGCATTCCCATCTCATTCACTAGACAAAAAGTTCATTCAGTTAAGCAGCTACATTTTACCCAGCCACTTTTCTATAATGATTATGGTGCAAACAATAACTACTCGGTAAATTTTTCATAAAGGAGTTGATTCTTAACTAACTAGCTGAACTGACTTTCACAAGTTTTCAGCTAAATGGAAAATAATTTAGCGTAGCCGTTTAAGAGCTCTGATGGTATGTACTCAAATTCCTATTCTACTATCTACTTCAACTCTCTAAGCCTTACTTTCTTCACCCATAAAATGGCGATAATAACAGTAGGGTTTTGTGAAGATTATTTCAATCAATTCATATAAAAAACTAAACAAGTATCTGTTGTTTTAAGCACTCAGTAGACGTTAGGTGTTATTATTGTACATTATAGAGCAAAAATAAGGGTTTTAAAGAGAGATTTAAGATAGTGTTTTAACACATGCACTTTTGTACGCTCTTTATGGGACTTCCTGGCAGGTGAAAAATAACAAAAAACTTAATTAAGGAGTGACTTTTCTGGTCAGTAGAAAGGACAGAACAGTTTCAGTCCTGGCAAGAAGCAAGGTCTGGAAGCCTTTCCTATTCAATCATTTTCTTTAACACGAGTAAGTCGAGTGCTCCATTAGTTCTGGAGAGGAGAGTATAATAGAATCAGTTCTATAATAGGAGCATTAAGCCCTTTTGCATTATAGGAAATTATTGAAAAAGGCTGCCAGGCTCTGATTTCCTTGCCAAAACATGGCTATGGATATTCAACAGTAGCATCAAGCCTGATAAAAAAACTTTTACTTTAAATAGCTAGAAACCCAAATGGCAGCACAGAATGTGGACGTCGGTCTTGAGCAAGAAGAGATGAAATGAAAGAGACGCAACGTTGCGCTGAAGCAGGTGCTTATTAGAGATGATAGCACTTTATGCGGATGCCTTCATTAAGACGAAATGGTATCGCCATTGTTCTGAATTTACATCGCAACTGTATGTTACAATGGAAATTCAAGCCCACATCAGCAGTCTGTGTAAAACACCGAATCTTTTTGTCTTTTGAATGTTGACATCAGAGGGGGTTGGCTCTGTCACAGTAAGTTGAGGGAAAAAATAACTTCATCATTCTTTTTATTACTTGTCTTGAAAATTAGCTCATGTTTCTTCCATCACCTTCTTTATTACCACCCAAGTCCTTTAAGGCACTGATTTGCCTATCCCTTAAACGATGCTCTCCAATGTAAGAGGGAACGTTTTGAGTCAATCTAGCTCACCCACGAGGAAAATTTTCACGCTGGCATTTCCCTGTCCGGTCCCATCCTTTGTCGTTAGAGACACAGGGTACAAGGCTTATGCCATAGAGCAAAACTAAGGCAAATAACTGTCCAGAGGCAGAGGAGCCGCTGCATGAATGTCAGAAACTCCAGAAAAACACAGTCATTCATAGAGCATGCTTTTGGGGGAAACCTTTCTATGCCTCAAGCTGCAGGGAAATGCACGCAGACAGCCCTTTAATGAAATGTAAATTGGCTGCCCTGAGTGGTGTGGCTCAGTGGATTGGGCGTCGTCCTGCAAACCAAAGGGTCGCCAGTTCAATTCCCGGTCAGGGCACATGCCTGGGTGGCAGACCAGGTCTCTCGTTGGGGGCATGCAATAGGCAACTAATCGATGTTTCTCTCCCTCTCTTTTCCCCTCCCTTCCCCTCTCACTAAAACTAAATTTTAAAAATACATATAAATATATAAGTTGGTGAAGCTGACTCCTTATGAAACCTGTTCTGATTACGTGGCAGTCACACTGCTCATATTCCCACCCACAGAAATGATACAGACACATCAAGGTAGCCCCGGGCAGAGCAGCTCCCGGCTGGATGTCCCACCTGCTTCCCACGCAGAATCCATGCATTCGTATGGATTCACGTCATAGACGAATCCAGGTAACTAGTGCCAGCTCTGCTCTCTCTTCCCCTCCACATATAAAAGAGCTACTTTCTCTCCCTGTGACCTCAGCGTACCTTATCAGCCCAAACATCTCATTATTCACACAGACATTTTTAAATATGAAATCCAAAAGTGAAGGTAAAATAATTCAATGCTACTAAATGCCTATCTTTCTAATAGCTTAAATCCAACAGATTTCCTATTTGGCCTTCCATTTCATCTAATGACCTGACAATGCTTTTGATGGCAGGGCCCGTGTTCTTTTTCATATCTTTTAAATGAAAACCATCGGTACCTTTCGGACTGGTTCTTCACTAAGCATTAACAGGTCTTAATTATTCAAAAAGAGGGAACAATACCAAAAACCCTATTCAAGAGAGAGGTGCTCAGAGATACGATTAAACTGAGATAACGTTGAACAAGATGAATCCCCACTTTTTATAAGACATATCTTCCCAGCAAGAAATCTAAGAGGTAATTCTCACCAGTATTAATGTGTGTTAAAAGCACCAATTTTTCCATTGTAGTGCTTCCCACTACCCCGCCCCCCAAATCCTTGTCTGGTATAAAAAGAAAAAAGTCTTCTACATAAAGGAAATGTAGTGTGAGACACTGACTTGGGAAGTCAGGGGAAAGTCGGAAGTACCCGTTCAAGGTGACTTGAGTCCCAACCCCCAGGGCCCAGATTCTATGGCGTTTTATGAATATGTCAAGGACAGAGCTATATGAAGCGGTGAAATACACAAGCATGGAATGTAGACGGAGAGCAGTGCAAATTTATTTTACATTTTTTCCATCATACGGTAGCATCACTGCCTTTTGCAAAGAAGGCGGAGACCAGAGGACAACTGGGGGAAAAAAGCTCAGTCAGACGCACCAACGAGCTTCCAAATACTGCAGAACTCCAGTTACGAGAGTGACGCCTGATAGGAAAATAAATTACTACATTCTTAAGGTAGAACCCAGATCCACGAACTTGGAAATAAAAGGACATCCTTCCGATGGGGAAAGTTTCCTAAAGTAGAAAGATCACAAAGCCCCTTCTCAGTGAATAGCCGTCTCTACAGCCGCCCTGGGGAGAAGGAGGGACTTCTGGGGCTGCTGGACTCTCTGGTTCAAGGTGGTCCACAGACCCTTCCAGTTATCACAGCCTGCTGCTTCACGGAGACATGCCTGGAACAGGAAAGCAAGTGGCTCAAGAAGGAGTCTCAGTCCACAGAATGTTTTCCTTCCATCTCTTCTGCCCTCCTCCCCGTCCTTTGTCCTCCCTTCTTTCTCTTTGTTTTTACTTAGGAGCTTTATCCAGCTGGAAAACGTGTGTCTGCATGGGTGGGGGTGGGGGAGGAGGGTGTCTGTACAGATACCAGATAAGAGAGCTTACAAATGCATGCACTCCTTAGTTTGCAAATTTGGGAGTTTCCTGAGTGAAATCTGAAACTGACTCTCATACAGAGAGGGCAGGGAGAGACACAGGATAGAGGCAGACTGGGAGGTGGTGGTTTTAATAAGCAAAGGAAGTTACGTATGAGGCTTGTCTTAGGTGGCCTCCGAGACCAGTGAATCTCTGCACCCACCAGCCAGAATCTTAGAAGTTTATACAGAAGCCTTAATGAGGTTTACTCACACATTCAGTCAACACCTACATGAAATGGTACTGGGGGAGAGGGATATAAGGGGACTAGATGATAATGGGAAAAACATACAATAAAGATTAATTTTTTTTAAATGGTTCTTGCTCTGACTGAAAGAGGGGCTTTGCAGTAAATCTGACAAGCTCAGGGACCAAAAGTAACCTCACAGGAGGTTCTGATCCTAAACTCCTGGGGATCACAGGGTGTGGTCATGCCCCAGGCTTATAACTTCCTTAGTAAAAGGTGTGTATTGCTTTAAGCCAGCCCTGCCCATTGTCCCTGTGCACCTAGGTTAACACGCCTTTTGAAATGCCTGGGTAGCCCTCTTTTCCAGACCCCTCAGAGGGGTAACCACCCTGGAGTGAGCACACAGCTCTCCTGTAATCCAGTCATAGAGATTTCTACACCTCCCTTTCTCTTGCCTCTTTAATCTCCCACTAATGGATTTCGTGTTATCTTCCTTACTTCGCTCCTTTGATTCCAAATGCATAAAAAGACCTACAAAACTGCCACTGTCTGTGTTAGACCGGAGTCCCTCAAGAAACCAGACGACGCAGCAAGCTAGGGAGCAGGGTTTATTAGCGGGGAATAAGAGGGAAAGTGGAGTCAACCAAGGGAGGCTGGGACTCTCGGGGGAAGGTGGAGAAAGGGGAGCCAACCAAGGAAGGTTAAGATTCGCTCGGTTGTTCTTAGGGCAGGGTTTTTAAGCGCAAAAATCCTCAAAGGGTAACTGGTTGGAGTGTCAGAGTCTGATTGGCCAGAGCCGGTTGCTGGTTGCTGTTTCTGCTGGCCGTACATCTTGTCAGCCCCGGGTTAAAGCTGCATCCTTTACGCTGGATAGGCCGACCCCAGACCCCAGTCTTAGCCGAGCATCTGTTCATCCTGCGTAGGGTCGGCAGGCAGTTTCCCAGGCAGGCAGTTGCCCAGCGTACAGCTTCCCGCCTGGTGATTTTCCATTCCTCCTAGCCCTGCCTAGGTCTGTCAGTCTGGAGAACTTTCTTAGTCCATGGAGAGCTTGCCTCTAGGCATGTCCTCAGTTTGGCTCAAATAAACTCCAATGAACTCAGAAAATTTTCTGCAGGCTTGGACATTCTTATGCCAACACCACTGTAGGAATGGGGACTGAGATGTACCTTCCAAGAACAGGGGAGGGAGAGCCCAAGGAGTCTCTGATTCCTGGGGTCCCGCTCACGGGCCACATCCTCTTTGTCACTTCCTCCGATAAACAGCATCAGAGAAGCAGAGCCAGGTGGTCCATACAATGTGACCAGACATAAATCTACTAGGACGCCTGTCATCATCCCTGGCCTTAGAGCTGACCACCCAGGCCACCTGAGAGATGGCACCCATTTCTGTTCACGGGGCACCTTCTGGTCGGCAGCACTTTCTAGTATGTCTCTTCCATCTTAAGTGCGAAGCAATCATTTTGCTGCTTTGACAGTGTGCTGGGACTGGGACTTTGTGAGATGACCTATGACTACCTATGCCCAGCGGCATCATCCAGCCATTGCTGCTCCGGGGTCAGGACACTTTCCCTGAGAGCTCTTTGCTCCCAGAAATTGGCTCGAGTCTTATTCTCAGATGCCGCAGACCTATCTGGAAGTCCTTTCTTCATCCCAGGGCTTGTCCAGAGCACAGCCAACCTGGAGAAACTGGTGATTCTGTTCCATTGCTTCCACTTCTCTTCCCTTTGTTGCATGGGATTTTATTTTCCCCTAGGAGCTAAGCTTTTGAAACACAGCTTAAAGAGAAAAATCTTCTTTTTATTTTGAGTTACGTTGTTTCATCTGTCCCCAGAGACAAGGAACGTAGGACAACTGAGCTACTTTAATGAGGGAAGGTCAATGAGTTAACAAAAAATGTACAAGAAAAGAAGTAATTGAAAAGGAGACTTTAAGAAAGGCTAGAGAGCAGCAAAATTAAGATAAGTGTGTAAAGTAACGTGAGGTTAGACTATCTTTCCCACAAAGAATAGTTTACCCTCTAGCTCTGCCGGCTGGTCAATTCCTTTGATGGCTTCCTGTGGCAGACGCTTTCTTTGGTACTTACCACCTCTGCATGCTCCGAACATAAAATACAAGGGAGCGAGGGACCCAGACATTAATAGGAAACTCACCTTGTCAAGGTCCCCCCTTCTTAATCTGGTAACCTCTCTAGACTGTGATGAAATGCTAGGATATAACTTCCATAAAGTCAGGGACCTTATTTTTCTTTCTGATTTCTAATGGCATGCACTGAAGGCAGAGTCTGGCCCAGAGTAGCTCCTCAACAAATATTTATTGAATAATTAAATCCCAGAGGATCCCCTGTTTTTATTTACATATATGAAGATATATTTTAATAATTTTCATTGCTAAACACTCTTCATTGTTCTGTGGCTCTCTGAGGCATCGAGATGAAAAAATAAATAAACTAACAACAAAAAAAGGTAGAAAACTTTTTGAGAATATTAAATTGATAACTGGGAGAACAGAGACGAGGTGTCCTCTAGGGTGGGGGTCCCAACCTCTGAGTATTGAAGGGCCACACGGCAGGAGGTGAGCTTGAATATAATGTGCTTCAATCACCCCAAAATCACGCACCCATCCCCCATCCATGAAAAATTGTCTTCACAAAACTGGTCCCTGGTTCCAAAGAGGTTGAGCACCGTGGCCCTAGGGTATTGGCTTCCTCCATGACAGCCCACAGATCTACAGATTTGACCAAAATTTCAGGTGAACTGTGAGGATGCTGTACTTATGTAACAGAGGCATTGGAGGGAAAGGCTTATTTCAGAGCTTTTGACCCATTCAAATAAAAACAATAAAAGCCAGAGCTCCTCGTGTTTAACGTAGTGTGAACCCTAAAATCAAATCCAGGTTCCCATGAGGAGGATCTGCCCCGCTCACCATTCACAGCAGTTTTCCAAACCTGCTCAGTATCACACTGTAGAAACAGAGCACAGCCGCTGAGTTAGGGTCCACGTGTATCCCGGACAAATTCCTCATGGGAATCTCAGTCGCGTGAGTTTTCTTATTCAGTTGATATATTAGATCTTCTTTGTGACACCAGTGCTCCTAGGTGCTGAGTGATTGATCAATAGTTCCTGGTCCCAACCCCGAGTTCTCTCCTCCTTCCAACTTTTCTTCAAAGTTCTAGCTGGCATGACGCAATGAAATATCCCTTTAGTCACCCAGTGAAATTCACGTCAATAAACTTAAATCTTTATGCCACAGTAGGGTGTGTTTTCTTTTTCCACTAGAAACTATAAATGGGATATTTAATAGAAAATATCTCTTGAGGCATTGCTGGAGTATTATAACTAAAATATCCTGCCAATGGAGAATGAAACACAGATCCGTTATTAGTTCCGTAATAATGTTAATAATATGAGCCAAACTCAATAAGGCTAACTAAATATGGATCTGCAGCGTAATTGCCCATAGAAGTACTACACGCAATGATTCATTTTAACACGAAACAGTGCAGAACAATCTCGTGTGATGAGGTAGTTCCGTTTGTAGAATACCGCAGCATTTATTAAAATGCTCTGTAGAACATGAACACCACCAAAATCCGGAGCTGCCTTTCTTAGGACTGGTGATGTTCCAAAGCTCTACGGTATTAGAAAATAGAGGAAAGATAACAACACATTAAAGACCCCCGAATTAATCACAACCCTCTCCAGAACCTCTGTTAATATTGCACTTCCTGAAAGCCGCCTGCTCTCCGGTCGTCTCAAGGCTCTGCCGACTTTGCAATTTTTTGCTTGGAACAGCCTTCTGGTCATTCTTTAAGTGGATGGCTCCTTCTCTCTGTGAGAACTCAGCAGATACATCAACTCTGACAGGAAGATTTAGCTAAGCCTCCGTCCCCTGGCCCTGCCTGATGCCTCCCCTCTAAGCCAGAGATTTTCAACCAGTGTGCCGCAAGGATTTTTAAAACCTGCAACACCTGACTATTTAGTCAGGGGCACTGACCTCATTTCCCATAGATTGTCAAAAAAAAAAGAAAAAAGAAAAAGAAAAGACAACAGCCAACAAAATAATAGCCATCTGGTGTGAATGAATCAAAACCATATCTAATTTTTTGTCAGATTGGCAAAAAAGTGTATTTTTTGGTATGCCACAGAATTTTAGTAATTAGTTTATATGCGCCATGGGATTGGAAAAGGCCAAATATTGCCGCTCTACCAGGTTGTAATTACGTGTCTAAAAGAATTGTGAGCTGCTGCAGCGCTTCGCAACCCCGGACGTGCTTCGGAAGGGCCACACGTAAGCTACAGCACAGCGGCCCCATGCCCCATCATAGCACAGCATACTTTAAAAGTCTGATCCAGAAAGTTTCGAGGGGCTTCCGGGACTCTGTCTTTGAAAAGTGAGACAGAATAAAATTCTACAGAGATGCTGAGACCCTGAATGACGTATGGTTTCTACTTTTGTCCTCCTGCTCAAGTGATAGCACTAACGACAAATGTGTCTAAATCTGTTATTTCTCAAAGTGTCAGTTTATTCACAACAAAATAAAGATTTCGCCATGAGGTACACACTACAGTGAATGTCAGAGACTTATTAGCCCAGGCTCTGTCATTAAACGACACTTAAGCAGCCTAATGCCTGAGCCTTAAGCTTCCCAGCTGCAATCGAGAAGCTATAAAATAAGGCTTGCACTGAATCAGTGTCTTGGAGAGCTGTGTTTCTAGATCTGTGTTTCCAGGGTTCCTGGGAGGTGCCTTAGCAGCCAGTGGGGAGACCGAGGAAAGGCAGAGGCTACACAGGGGGAAGGAGCTCCGATCTGATGGTGTACACATGGGCAGTTGACCCTGAAATGATGTGGGGTTGGGGGCGCCACCCCTCTCCATAAAAATCTGTATATAACTCCCCCCAAACTGAGCTAAACCAAACCCTTACCAATAACGTAAACAGTTGATGAACACATGTTCTGTATATCATATGTATTATACACTGTACTCTTAACAACAAATTGGAGACAATCATAAGGAAGACAAAACACTTTTATAGCACTTCATTTATTGAAAAAAATATATGTATCAGTGCGCCCATGCAGTTCCCATCTGTGCTGTTCAAGGGCCAGCTGTACATACATGTATTTACTCATAGACATGTAATACTGCATTTGAAGACAAGTCCTACACATGCACACATGATTTAAAAGCCATGGCTCTATACCTTGAAAGCTGAGCCACATTTAAAGAGCTCAAATGCCACCTGTGGCCATTGGCTACCATACTAAACAATGCAAATATAAAACATTTCCATGACTGTAGAAAGTTCTACAGAAAAGTCCTATAGTCAACGATTCAATAACTGTGTGTCGTTGGAGGAGAAGCTACCCATGATTGCTCCGGCACTAAAATCCTTCCCTAATATCTGGAGAAAATGCATTAGCCTATGTATTCGAGGTCATCTAAGTCAGTGAAACATTTCATAGGGAGCCCAAAATGTTTAAGTAACCTAAGTAGAAAAGAAATGCTACCCCTGAAAGAGAGGAAATATTTCTGGACTTTGGAAAAGACAACCCGCCGAATGAGAGAAGATATACGCCCACAATACATCCAAATAAGGGGTTGATGTCCAAAATGTATAAGGAATTCACACAACACCAAAAACCAAACAGTTCAATTAAAAAATAGGCAGAGGACCTGAATATATATTTCTCCAAAGAGGACATATAGATGGCCCATAGACACATGAAAAAATGCTCAACACCACTAATCACCCAGGAAATAAAAATTAAAACCACAATGAGATATCACCTCACACCTGCCAGAATGACTGTCCTCAATAAATCACCAAACAAGTGCCAGAGAGGGTGTGGAGAAAGGGGAACCCTCATGCACTGTTGGTGGGAATGCAGACTGGGGCAGCCACTGTGGAAAATAGTATGGAGGTTCCCCAAAAAACTAAAAGTGGTACTTCCACCTGACCCAGCAATCTCGCTTCCAGGTGTTTATCTGAAGAAATCCAAAATGCTGATTCAAAAAGATATACGCGCCCCTATGTTCATTGCAGTATGATTTATAATAGCCAAGATAAGGAAGCAACCTAAGCACCCACCAACAGATGAACGGATAGAGATGTGGTTCATATACATACAACAGAATATTACTCAGCCTGAAAAGAAAAAACAATAAAATCTTGCCATTTGCAACAACATGGATGGACCTAGAGCAATGCATTTCAACCAACGTGCTGCAAGAATTCTTAAAACGTGCATGACCTGACTACACAGTCAGAGGCACTGAGCTCTTTCCCCTTAGACTGACAATGTAGAACACATGGAAGAATATAATTTTTTTTCAAATATATGTATATTTTTTAATTGCCTGAAATAAAAGAACCCGAAGAGTCAGGAAAGGTGATCAAAAGCAATGTGCACGAAAGCGTATCCCAGAAATCTCAAAATAAAAGTGTCTAACTACCCAGGCAAAGCCTGCACGTAAGTCAGAATGAAAACTGAGCAAATAAAGCTGACCTCTGACTCTTCTCCTACCCAACAGGGCACATCAGGAGACCAATCTGGGAAATGTTGGAACAGAGATGTAACTCAAAAATTTGTACGCATCCAGTTGGGAGATTATTTTCGTGAACTAGAAGACATTTTCCTAAGCAAACAAAAAAAAAAAGAAATGTAGCAGAAATGCTTTCTTTTATTTCACACCACTTAAGGATGGAAAATCCTGGGAACCAAAGCTGAATTAGAATAAAGAAACTCTAATTGGTTAAGTGGTTAAATTATGGGGAAAAAAAGGCCTGGCAGAGAGCATTAAATCTGAATAAGCGTCTAAAAAGGTCAGCAATACTCCTAATGAGGACAAATGGATAGGTATTTTATAAATTCTGAAAGAAATCTACCTTTTTAATGGTAATAATAAATTGTTGATAATGGACTTGGACCAAGATCACATACGGGCCTAGAGGAAGTGGACAAGAAGGAAACTGGAGATAGCAAATGAGCCACTGTATTATGTGTTTAAGAGGAAGTCAGTATATTTGCCTTTACATTTGACATTAAACATATACAAACACATATGTAAACACACGCGCATGTATATGCATATTTATCATATAGCTTTAAATCCATCATTTTCTCAGGTTATAAAGGTAAACTATTTTTAGATTCCTATAGCTTCCAAATAAGAAGATACAATAAAGTCAAAGATTAAGTAACAAAAGTTAGAAAACGAAAAGAAAAAGCAAAAAAGAATCAAATTAAACAATTGACTTGTTAAATAAATCATTTGAATGGCTCTGATATGTCAGGCACCAGGTAAAAAATCTGGGCAATGTGATTCCACATCCCCTGGGAATTTAACCTTCCAAGGGTTTATGCTCTCTCTCTCTTTTTCTCTCTCTCTCTCTCTCACACACACACACACACACTTCAGATTTAAATCCCCATTGCTTTGCAGACTGTGCCTTTTTACCCTCCAATGCAGCTTCAGGGAAAATTTGAACACCTAATTGGCTTTATTAAGCAATTCATTAATAGAGCAGCATCCCATTTAGCAACTAGAAGCCTGCTCTGACAGGCTGTCCAAAATGGAAGGTTTTTATAGGAAGAAGGGTGGGGCTATTAACAAAAGGAAAGAAAAGATCATTTAGGGGCTGGGGCATCTTTTTGGAGGGGAGGGAGAGGGTTTTAATTATGCAGATTTCCTCTTTTTCTTGGAGGAGGAAGGATGGGAAGGGCCCACAGGTCAGAGTATCTCTTAGGTGTTGAGCAGAAAATTCCAGACTGGTTGATTAAGATGATGTTTCTGGGAGAAGCTGAAACTGCAATTAGATCAGGTGTTAAATTTAGGTTTAGTATCATGGCCTTTGATCAAGAGTGACTGCCATTTGGGCCTCTGTTTTCTCTTTAACGATTCATAAATATGAACTAAATTCATAAACATGTACACGGATATGTAAGAGAAACTACCTATGGGCAAAATAAATAACAAGCTAAGCAAAACTGATTCCTGGTAAAATAGATAATTTAGAGAACAAATAGAAATTCTAAAAGAAAAAAAATCTAATTACCACCTTCAGATAGATTTAAGGCAATATTGTATCCATAAACAAGACATGATGCTATGACATAATTCTTGGCAAATGAATGTATGAGAGAGACAGAAACATCAATTTTCATTGTTCCATTTATTTATGCATTCGTCGGTTGATTCTTGCACACACCTTGAACAGGGGTCACACCCACGACCGTGGTGTATTGGGGACAGCACTCGGACCAACCGAGCCACCTGGCTGGGCATACTTGCTCATATTTCATCATTTAAATTTTTATCCTCTTTTGATTTTTTTCCTTTGTCATCTATCACGCATTCTGGTCTAGGTTTTGTTCACTTTTAGTATTTAGCACTTAGAAGTTTTGATATAATTTTTTAAATACAAAATTTAAAACTGAGCAATTATCAACTGCAAGACTTTCAAGTGAATAGTTGAGCGTCCTGGAATGTCATGGCATTACAAAGAAAATGCATTTAAATCTTTTTGTGGTTCCTTGTTTTATGGAAAGGACGTCAAAGAAATATGCTTTTTCTCAGATAGTCAAGGGACTGTTCCTTACCGGAGCTGAAAAGTTCTTAACACAGGTCCCATTCGTTCATCTATCTTTAAATCTCACGGTTATTCAACAACACTAAGAATTTTCATTTTAAAGAAATGTAAGTAATTGTCAGCCTGGCTCACCGTTACAGTTTGACTTCCTCCAGGCCTTTCTGGTTGCTCCCTCATCAACACACGCTTTCTGTGGAGAGTCGACATCATCCTGTAAGGCTCCCAACCTCTCATTTACCCCCACACACGCCCCACTTTGTACCGGGAGCTGTGTTTTCTAGCTAAACACAGAAATAGCTTTTCCAATGAGGTGTAAGTGGTATAGAGGCTATAAACAGAAAACAAGGTTTGCACAAGCTCGGAAGACAATGCCTAAATTTTACCAAGAGTCTCCTTTTCAGTTTTGGGGTTTGTTTCTAAGCCAGGTGTTTAGAAGAGTTTGTTGGCTGAAGTTGATAATTAGATTAGACTAATTAACTAATTGTGCTTTGGGGTATAAATTTATCCTTGTAACAAACAGCAGAAAGTTTCTTCTACAGTGAAATTACTGGCTGTTATCCATCATTTCCAGTTTTTTAAAAAATATCATTCTCTTTTATTTGTCATTAGTATTTTAATGAAAAGTTAGAAGAGAATATAGAAGATTGTTAATCTAACTTTATCATATCCCAGATGGGCTGAGGCTTTTATTTATCTAAGTAAAGCCTGATCTACATGTGATTTTTATTCACACAGGACAGGGAGTGAGAACCGTGGAGTGAAATCTATGGTAGCATATACAGAGACCTGGAGGGAAGAGGAATTTATTCACTGGAAAGTAAAACTGGAAAGAAGACAGCAAAGCGGGGACTTAGAAAAAAATATGAGTAAATTAATCAGTAAAATGGCAAGTTCCTAAAAACTCACTGGACAATGGACACTTATTTCCCTCCCCATATTCCTTGGTGGACCTTGAGGATGCTCTAGGCCTGAAACACTTCACCACGGAAAAGTGTCAGCTGTTGAAAAGGTACAAGATATCCAATAACTTATTGACTTCATCAATCAATTAACACGTGCAAAAATTTAGATATATGCCAAGTGTTTCAGGTCTTGCAGTTTCTGAAATGACCAGAATTCATGTAAGAAAATTTAATATGAAAAGTGTTGCTAAAAGTAGGCATAAATGCAACTAATATTAATTAAGACACCTTTGCAGATTCTAACCCTCTCAGCTGACATGCAATTGAAAGTGAAAAGCTGCATCAAAGGGCTTTGCAGGTGGAGTCCGTTAAGATTTAGCAGCTTAGGCATCGCTTGTCAGCATCAGACCTTTCGGTTAAGGTCAATAATCTCATCTATTTAATGGAAAGTCTTTTGATCAGCAATTCCTATTGAAAAGAACATTTAAAAGGCAGTGTTTTCCCTGTCACTTGCTTAGTGGAGAGTAACAGAATAGAAAAAAAGGGCGGGTGGCCTTACCTTGTCCAGCTCAGTGATGCGTGAGCCCTGGAGAGTCTAGCCCCTGGCCCATGGTCTGGAATTTGGAATCATTTCCAACAGTTTCTCAGAAATAAAGGAAACTCTAATTGTTCAAAACATTCATTGATGGCCACGCCTTTGGCACCTGGGAGTGTGGTAAGGGAGAAGTAGCATAACTAAGCTAACAAAATTAGTAGCTACTTCAACTGTGGCTGCAAAGCGGGTGAAAGATCCCCAAATCAGCATAGACGATGCTTCTAGCTTCTCTACATTGTTCTAGTCCCTTCTTTCCTTTTTTAAAACAATGTTTTATTTATTTCGTTATTTTAGAGAGAGAGGAAGGGAGGGAGAGAGGGAGAGAAACATCAATGTGTGGTTGCCTCTCGTGCGCCCCCTACTGGAGACCTGACCTGCTGGCATGTGCCCTGACTGGGACTTGAACCAGTGACCGTTCAGTTCTCAAGCCGGCATTTAATCTTCTGAGCCACACCAGCCAGGGCTGTTCTAGTCCCTGTCTTGAAAAAGGTGCCTAACAAAGATTTTTAAAGTATTTTTTCTAGAAAATACATCACTTTGATGAAAATCAAAACTAACTTTATTTCCATTTTATAACCATAACTAACTGCCTTGTTTTTTAGGATTGCAACGCCAAGACTACCAGAATGAAGTTGGAGGGTTTCTGTCTACTGTTTCACAAATTGCATCCTTCTTTACACCATAGCAAAGCAATAGCCATTGAGATTTTTCAGAAATTAACAATCTACTAGCATAATCCTGGAGTCGGTTCTTCCCTTTAAACATCTGTCATAAATGCCATCCAATGGAGATAATGTATGCTAAAGCCCTGCAATGATTTTGAAACATTAAACAAATGTGAGGTGCTATTTTTATTATAATTTACCTGTATACTTGTCTCTCTAATTACTCAATTTTGGCACTATTGGGGACTTTGAATATAGGCTCATTGAAAGCAAATGTTTAATCTAAAAGCAGTATTTTTGTTGGCTGGGATTCTGTATTATTATTTCTTAGGGGTACAACTTATTTTACCATCCGGGAAAAGTCCATCAGAACACTTCTATGCTTTATCTTTAACTAGAAACCAAGTGTCATCCTGTAGCTCCCCTTCTGGATTTTATTAAACTTTGCTGTTTTGTTTGCGAAAGCACAACCTAGCACTCATCTGGCCCTGACCGTGCCTCCTCTTGTTCTGTCAAGAAAGATTCTCTGAACTTTTGACCCTGTTAGAGTGATTGGTCTTTGTTTACAACTCCGTCAAAGGTGACCCTGAAATATCAGAAAACTTCAAACTCTCAGGGACGAGTAGGGTTCTATTGAAATGAGGGAGAAGCCAAACTAAACGGCTACCTGTCAAAGAAGGGACAATGTAAGCGCCATAAAGATAGTAAGCGCAATAGATTAAACACATGGAGTACATTGAAGTCTGCAAGGGCACAGTGATACTAAACACAACACACACGCACTCCACCAGTCACCTTGGGAAGATGCCAAAGAACTGCCTCCTTATTTTAAAACATGTATACAAGGCAGTAGGCGTTTACCCTGCTTTTCTTATACAATCTATACATCACGGTCGCAATATTTGAAGAAGGGATGTTTCTTTTCACGTATGTATTGCAGCTAATAAATGGAAAATGAACGACAGAAGTAGGATATGACCATCACGCCACCTCGGGGGGACTAATGAGTCTGTACAATGATTATCAATGACAGCAAATGTCACAGAAACAGACGCGACCAAACATCACAGACCTCCTGATGGAAAAATACAGCGCAGTGCCAGGTATGAAGGAGTCCTGCAAAGTGAGTACATACATAGGAACCTGAATTTCATCAAGTCTCTACATCTCATGAATTATAGAAAGTTCCAAGGACAGAGAAACATAGAAAACATGTTAAGTGATACCATCTGGATGCAATCACAAACCACGTATATATGGTTTGTTCAAAAACAATATGTAAAAAGAAAAAGGAAAGAAAACATTGAGTGAAAAGAAAGCCTTGACAGACACCAGGCATACAAACCTTTCACAGTGTACGGCGTGGGACAAAAGCAGGTTTACAGTTGTTCGCATGGAAAATAATACAATAATTAACAGATAACAATACAAGAATACATTCTGTGCCCCACATAAACTGCTAAGCTACTTTTGCCCCATGCTGTATCTACAAATTCAAACAAACAAAGTGGGGACAAAAAGAAAAAGCACAGCTATGAAATAAATTTAAAAGGTAATTCTTGAAAATGAGAATACTGTCTGAATGCCTAATGCTACTAAAGATAATGTTTGTATTATACTGATGGTGCTTTTTCGTTGTGATAATGATATTGCTGCTTGTTAGGGCAATGAGGCCTTATCTTTAAAAAATGCATAATGAAAGATTTATAAATAAGATACGATTTCTGAGATTGCGTCAAAAATAATGCAGGCAGAGTGAGTAGGATACAAACAACACTGACCAAGTACTAATAATGGTTGAATTTCAATAAATGAAGGAAGAGGGGTGTATTGAACCTACTATACTGTTCTTTCCGCTTTTGTATACATCTTTAAATGTCCACAGTAAAATATGTTTTACAAAAAATCTCTTGGTACCACTTTGCAGTCAAGTGTGTGAGAAATTGACTTGATGATCCTAAGAGCCTCACAGATTATGACCCTTTGTCAAATATCTTATTTTTGGCACATTAATGAAAACCAGAAAAGAGATCAATATCCACTTTCAAAAGAGCCATGAAAACCAGACCATCAATATTTCTACTGCTGAGTATCCCCTCCTGCCAACTGGGAACGCTCCCTTGTTCATTTCTTGATCCCAAGTTATCTTTAATAAGAGGAAATGATTGATAAAATCTATTAAAGTAAAAATTAATAGAAAGCTACCTAAGGAAATGCACTTCTGTAAAGTCGTAAGTCGAAATCATACAATAGATTTTGGACATAACATATGAGGCAGTTTCATAGACAGTCAACTCTGCAGAAGTCAACCATACAATGTGGCTACCAAGAGGGAAGTGACTATTTCACGAAATGCATAGCCACGTTTCAGGACAAGGTTAAGGGTCAGTCCTAATCTGCTCTCTGTCAGAACACACCTACCGTATCATCCTCATTAAAGGTAGCTTATCACCCTGGAAAGGTCCCAGGGTTCATTAGATGGTTAGAAAACCTACAGACCTGTCACATCAGGAAAGTTTGACGTGAAAATATGCTCATCTAGAGAAGGCTTGGGGTGGGTCTGTGCAGAAAATGGAAGGGTTGCTGTGTAAAATAAGCAGCTCCTCCCTAGCAGGCCTGATGGGAAAGGATTACAGGCAGCCCAAAGCCAGGGACCGCAGAAAACTCTCAAGTGTATGTTTGGTTGCCAAACACATCAGGTTGTCCCTCCCAGGAGGCACGCACGCACATACTGGACAACCTGCTTTCTGGTAGGTCATAAAAGGAATGATTTTTCTGTTTTTTACAACCCTGAGAGTCTGAAATCAGAACTATCCTTTATCATAATAACCACTCTGCTTGTTTGGCTCCTTTCCCCCCTTGTTCTAAGTGGCAGGTACTTTCAGGGATTATTACCAACCTATTTGTGTCCAAATCACAGCTTCCATTCTTTAAAATTAGCCACCTCTCCCTCCTCCTGCCTGACATGTTCCCCGGTGTCCTGATACATGGCGAGGAGCGTAGCAGTTGATCACAGTGAGGCAGCCGTTACCTAGTTTGAGCTCAGCAAGAAGCAGATGGGTGCCTCGCAGAGAAAAGGCTGCTATATATACACACCTAAGCATAAATGATGGGGAGGGAGGAATCAAGATAAAGAACGTGGCAAGTAAATTGTAGCCGTTACTTTTAAAGTTTTTGAGTGGAAAAATAAAAGGTTTATACTGCCGTATGTCTCCGTGGAAACTCCGTGCTGGAGATGTCGGTTGCTAACTTATAGAACGTCAGGCGCTTTGCGCCACTGGGTGTTTTGTCTATGTCTGTTCTGGCATTCTCATGATTCCGTATCACTCCTTGACCTAAAAATCAAGTGTGACTACAGTCAGTACTCTAAAAACAAAAACAATGCAATTAATGGTATTGACTCGTATTGATGCTATTCTAGGATGATGGACTTCCTGCCCTTGCAAGCCCTTTGAATTTAGCTTTAAAATACACAGCATCACAATTGAGTATTCTTTTTCCAGTTTTCCCCCATGTGCTAAACTGAGCAATTTGTTGAAATGATAAATGTCAAGAACTTTCCTCCCAAGTAGCATACATTCTACTTTTATATTACCCTCCATGTTTGGTCAGATTTTATGAACGCATGACATGACTAAGGCTAATAAAACCGAATGCACACTGAAGACAAAATATTAGACTTCCATTTACGTATGGTAATGTAACGTTATTTCTTTAATCACGTCATGCCACGGCTAAAGTTACAATAAGCCAAAATAAATAATATAAACAATTTTGGGATTTTATAAGTACATTTTGATTTCAGAGCAGAATTTGGTTTTAAACAGAGAAAGAGATCAGAATCCAAACTCTGGCCCCACGTGTTTTTTTGCTTTTTCTTTTAAGATTTTATTTATTTGTTTTCAGAGAGGGGGAAGGGAAGGAGAAAGAGAGGGAGAGAAACATCAATGTGTGGTTGCCTCTCACATGCCCCCTACTGGGGACCTGGCCTGCAACCCAGGCATGTGCCCTGATTGGGAATCGAACCAGTGACCCTTTGCTTCACAGGCCCATCCGTACTCAATCCACTGAGCTACACCAGCCAGGGCTCCAGCCCCATGTGTTATTAGGTACAAGACACTTGTGAAGTCTCAGTTTCCCAATTAGTGAAATGAAACATTCAGAATGAGATCACCTTGTAGGTTCCTTCTAATATCGATAGCCTTTGAGTCCTAATCGAAAAATTAAAGCTAAAATATATGTAAATCCCATATTTAATTTTTTTTAAAAATTTATAGAAATATAGAAATACAATATGTGGAAAGATATTAGAATATACCCCAAAGATAATTCACTGTGTTCTGGGGAGAAGGAAAGGAAATAGTTTGTGTTCATTTATTTTTCTTCTGTTTTTAAACAATATTTTAAAGGGTTTATAAACCACAAGGTGAAGAATATAATTTGGGAAAATAGATATCTTTTCAACGTGTAAAAGCAATATTCATCTCAGGGCACTACTTTGTCTAAGGGTGTGAGACATCAGGTATCGTCAGCACCGAGATAAAGGTGTGCCTGCCACTTGCTCCTGGTTTAGAATAAGGTTCCATGTGGAACACGGCGGCCATTAGCATCCGCTGAATAAAGCCCATGATACTGGTGGTATCATTGGTCTAGTTATGACGAGAAGATAAGAATCAAGGACTAGAATAAAGCAAACCCGTAGTTTAAGTATCACAGTATACTATATCATAGCTGTAGTCTTTTAGCTTAAGGTGTTTTAGCTTAGGGTGTTTGCTAAATCAAAAACAATAAACCAACAGGTTTGGCTTGTAACATCTCTATCTCTCTCCCGCACAGCACAGAAGTCCGTCATGGGGGCTGGCTAAATCTGACTGTATTCATTTCAACTACTTAGTCGAGGTCTGAAAATTGTCTATGCTCATATCTGAGGTCCAGGACTTGGTTCCAAGCATGCCATTAAATAATACACCATCCTCTATAAACGGAAGCACGAAGAGGCCGGTCATAGGTCTAACATTCCCATCGCTAGAGCAGAGAGGAAAAGATGGTCAGTTCTTCTGGTAGAGAAGCGGGTCGCAAGGACGCAATAGAGGGTGTGATGCTCGTACTGAATCCTGGTAGATGAGCGGGCGCCCCTCCCTACAGTAGGAAACAGGCAGGAGGGGCAAGGGAGAGATGGAGCCGGCACTGCAAGCAGGGAAAGGTCAAACAGTCACGGTCGGATTATGGACAGTTTGTGTTGATCACCAGAGAGTGCTCCAGAGGACTATTTCAAGGCAACGACAGATTCAGGTTCGCGTTTTACAAAGATTACTATGGCAAGCAGTGTAGAAAAGAAACTAACACAATAAAATGTGAGATACTAAAAAATAAACCCAAAGCTCAATTAAATACTCTTCTCATGGCCTTTATTTCTAAACTGAAAGTGCATGTAAATTGGAAAATATATGATAAACATTTTCTTATATTTTGTTTGACTTCCAGAATACATTCAACTGACATAGTCATTCCCTGTTGGGACGGGTTTTCTGTAAGCGTGAGTTTCCAAAGTGTATTATTATGTTAATAAAACTCATTGAGAAAAGATCTCCTGTTCTTCTGTTTCCTTAAAACCCAGGAATGGCAATATCGTATAAGAAAATAGAATAATCTGCTGCAATGAAAATTATTCTGAAGTATAGGTAAGGCTTCTCTTTTCCCCTGGGTGGTTGGGATAGAACTTGCAATGCAGAGGGGCCCTGGAGACAGGAAATGCTCCAAACTATTTGAAGGAACGTAGGTCACCAAAGGGATGATTGCAAAGTCAATCAGAAGCAAGGAGAAAAAGAGTGGGAAAAACATACATAAAACTCATGAGATACAGATGCTTTCAGAGAACACAAATAAAGGCCAAGAATAGTAAAAGAACAAGACTAAAGAGAACAATGACAGAGAACAGGTAAGACCAGAGAAACGAATTCTACATCGAGAGTCTGGTCATGCTGAACAGCAGCCTCGAAGACAGGGCCCCAAGGGCCCAGATTTGTAGCAGGACAGAGAATGGACACCTATGCCTTTCTGAATGCCTGTGGGACCCCCGTGGAGAGAGTTTGAAAAGTACAGGAAGTGGATAAACAACAGAATGAGGGGGTCACTTCAGCAGAAAAGATCCAGAAGGTGCTGGAGGAATTGGTGAATACAAACAGGAAAACCATTAGCAAGAGGTAGAACGGTGGGAACGAGGGAACAAGAGAGACAACTGTCACCACCAAGAAGGGGCCTATCATATTTGCATATTTGGCAGAAAAGAGAGTAGCATCACATGCTTTGGTCTGTTGATCACCGAGAACTCCCTACGTGAACTTGGACAATGTCCTCGACCTTGTTGTTTGCTTCTGCACAAAGGAACGAGCGTCTTTCTGTCTCCTCCAGCAGGGCTGTGGTGTTACCGCCATGAGAAAAGGCATCGAGACCGCCTGAAAAGCTCCACAGCCGCACCAACTTATAAAACCAGGAAGAGGATGTGTGATCCCAGCTGCGACCATCCAACAAGCCCTGCTCCCAGCACAGGGCCGAGGTCAGCGGATGAGGCTGCTACACAAAGGGAGGACTTTGGCAGCAGCGAGAGCCGCATGAATCAAAGAGGCGAAACAAAACGGCCGTCAGCTGCATTCGAGCCCCATTGTGGAAGGGAATCAATATTTGACAAACATGTTGTAAAGGACACAAATTGCAAAGGCAAAACATTTAAAAATATTTCACAGGAGCCAGACAAACAGCAGGAAGTAAATATGCAAGGAAGGGGGCCTAGCGTCTTGAAGGCATTCCCCAGCACCCACGCGGACATGCTAGCCCTCTGTAAGGGAGAACACAACCTCGCTGCAAGAGCCGGCCTTCCTGTCGATGACGGAGCCAGGACCCACCAAAGCAACAAACTTCCCGCCTCCCCGAGAAGCAAACTACATCCAACAGAAAGACCAGGCAAGTCCCCATGGTCGCCCGACGCTCATTCAACAAGCAGGTTTAATAAGTGACTCTAATCAGTATGAAGCAGCTGGCTGTAGGAATTCAGTGATTCTGTGATACATTGTACAGCAGAAATAAATATGACTCTGGAAGTCAATGAAGAATAAAAATAACTTACATTTTGGTAGGTTATTCAGATGCTCAATGTATCCTCATACCACTTCATTCTTATGGCAGGGAGTCAGCCAATTTTTTTCTGTAAAAGCCCAGAGAGTAAATATTTCAGGCTGGCAGATTCGCATCCCCTCAACTCTGTGGTTGTTGTATAAAAACAGTCATGGGCAATCTGTTAACCAATGGGTGTGACTGTGTCCCAATAAAACTTTATTTATACAAAAAAAATGGCAGGTTGATGGTGGCTCCCTGTTGTTAGCTGACCACAGTCCTACAGAGTAAACCTCACTATTCCAAGGCCTGGAAATAGCAAGAGAATGCCAGACACTTAATAGCTCTGCTCTCTCCTGCTGTTTGCCCTGCCCCAGGCTGATCATCCAGTCTCCTGGCAAGTCCTCCAGTTTAACTCTGTAGAGTTCACACGGGTTTGAATGTCACTTCCCTATTTGTTTATTGTCTGTTTCCTATAGCTTCCCCACTCTCCATGAAGAATATGAGCTTAATGAAAGCACAGACCCTGTCTGTGGTCTTCAGCCCTGAAAACAACACCTGGCACTTAGTATCACCAGTAAAGGATGCTTGTTGGATAAACCTATTCTGGGATATCGTGATGGCTTTTTCTGTTATGTCAGATTTTTAGCTAAAGCTCTGGACAAGGGGCAATTGATAGGACTACATTCTAAAGAAAAATCAGTCAACGTATCCTTCTAGGGTTTATTACAACGTGCGTTAACTTCACCCCCCTACTACCCGCAGCCTGTACAGAGAGAAGACTAGACATTCAATGGAAAGCTGCAGAGTCAAGGAACTGTAGGCCTAGTGCCAAGACTGTTTTTGCTCCATTTCTGACCTATCTTCTTCCAAACAAAGTGACAGTAACTTCAAGAGACCTGTCCTTCAAGATTACAAGAGGTCTAAAAGAGAAAGGGAATGACACCTTCAGCAGCTCCCAGGCCTCTGCCCCATACCCCGTGAGAGCTGGACATATGACATTAAAACGTGTGGACAACGAGTATCAGAGACTAGTGTCTATTTCTGGCCTGGACTATTCTGGAGCAGCCTGACAGCAAGGCAAGGAGAGAGGGCACTTGATAGGCACTCCTGCTCTTGGGAACAAGGAATGCATGAGGCCAGGCTCGGCTTGTCGTAAACACCTTGCGCAGACGTTGGACGGCAGTGGTGAGAAATAAGGGAACCCAGGCTGGACCTTGGCTTGCTTTTGGCCCAGCTTTGCTTTGCTTGGGCAGAACCTGAGTCGGGTGGACACTGCAGTCAGTCAGCCAGATGTATTTTCCATGGGGTAAACTGTTTAGAAAAAAGAGCTTTGAAAAGGGCTGGCCACAGAACCCCTAAAATTGTGTTCAGACGACAGCCACCTTCTGAATGCCTGCTATCCGGTAACTACAGAAAACATCAGTCAGGTAAGACACTAGTTCCTTTGTCCATTATCTACCTGTCCTCCTACGTCTACGCTGGTAACTCACAGACTTAGGCAGGGAGCCAGGCAACAGTGAGGAAGAGGGAAAGATCAGAAAATATAAAAGAACCAATTGCACCCCTTCCCTACGCATCCTTGAGGGTCAGAAAAAATGAGAAGTAGAAAGTGTGGTCTGAATGTCAGATTCCACTTTTAAGATATACAGGATTGGATTTTAGTACCTACAAGAGTTTTAATGATCAAAATGAGGCTGTTTTAATAACGAAACCATAGAATCTGTAATAAGATGTCATCAAGGGACATGGAAATAAGATCCAGAGAATGTTTAAATATGACGATTGGAAAAAATTAAACCATTTTCATACACGCCGATGTTCAACCTATGAACTAAACTTATTAAAAGCATTTTCCTTTTTTTCTCAGGCTGACTAGCCATTCAGAAATAAAGTGTTTGTTCTATAGCAGGTAACACGCGTGGCCCAAGAACACAGAACGGAACTGGCCCCCCATGTATAACTTCCTTCCACATAGTCTTAGTCAGACTTGACATTTACCTGGGCATTGCTAGTATCTCTTCAGTAATGTTCAAAATGAAATGTTTATTTCCTGCTCCCAAATAAAATATCTTTTCCAATTCACTTAAGAGTCCTCTGTGGCCCTTAAAGCACAAAGTTCAGAAATGTCATTGTTGATGCCTCTCTTCCCTGCTTCCTACAGTCAGTCATTGTCTTTCGGTTGGGATTCTGTCACGCATTCCCTGCTCCCAGCCATTGCAGTTGCTTCCTAACCTAGGTGGGCTGCGCCTGCACTGGTTTCTCTCACCGGTCGATGCCTCTTGAAGAAATAATGCACGTTGCTACTCAGTAATCATCCTAAGTGACCAAACACCACTCATGTACCAACACTGTTTCCTCTGGTTAAAACCTCAGCCTGCCCTTGAAAGCTCTCTGTAGTCAATAAAATGCTATATTTCCTACCTGATCACTTCTCACTGCTTTATGTAAACTGACCTCAGTTACCTGTTTACCTTCCCCTGAACGGGCCGTTCCTTCCCACATTCTGACTTTGCCCGTAATCTCTCCCTCTGCCTCCGAAGGGCCTTTTGAGGAAAAGGAAGCCCAGCCGTGGGAACGGGAGACAGTGCTCCCGACCTGCTCCATCACATCCGGTCTGAGATGCCCATATAAAGGGGACACCTGAGATTGTGCATTCCCTAGGATTCACCTAGACTTTAGAATCACAGAAAAAGGAAGTTAAAGTCTAAAAAAAGAACTGGTCTGATGTCGTAGCTCAGGGGTGAGCCTATATCTGTAGTTTAGCAAGATTACCAATTGTTTCTATTGATCAGACAGGTGTAAGGACCCTGGTCCCTGGCACAAAGGTGGTTGGCCTGGGAGCCTAGGAGTCAGTGATGACAGAACCCAACATAGCACACCCGTACTGCCCCGATCACTGCCGGAACGTGGGGAAAATCCCGCTGCTTTCCCCACCCCCCTGCCCAGAGACTA
>PVJI01004128.1:0-112716 GCA_004026765.1 Micronycteris hirsuta | reverse complement strand
GGGGCAACCATACATTGCTGTTTCTCTCCCTCTCTGTCTCCCTCCCTTCCCCTCTCTCTAAAATAAATAAATAAAATCTTTAAAAAAAAAAAAAAAAACATACTTTAAATGGAGAGAGAGAAAGATATCAAGTGGGAAATATCAAAAGTCAAAAATATGTTTCTAGGCCCTGGCTGGATGGCTCAGTTGGTTAAGCATCATCCTAATACACCAAGGTTGTGGGTTCAATTCCCGGTCAGGGCACATACAAGAATCAACCAATGAACGCATCAATAAGTGGAATAACAAATTGAGGTTTCTCTCTCTCTCTTCCTTCCTCTTTCTCTCTCTAAATCAATAAACTTTTGCCCTGGCTGGTGTGGCTCAGTGGATTGAGCACCGGCCTGTGGACAGAAGGGTCACTGGTTCAGTTCCTGGTCAGGGCACAGGCCTGGGTTGTGGGCAGGTCCCTGGTTGGGGGTGTGCAAGATGCAGCCAACTGAGATGTTTCTCTCCCTCTCTTTCTCCCTTCCTATCTCTGTAAAAAAAAATAAATAAATAATTCTTTAAAAAAATAAATCAATAAACTTTTAGAAATGTTCTCAGGGGTTTTCCCATTCTGTTAAGACAAATAAATATTACTAGAACTATACACACATGGCCAGACCCCAAAGCAGACATCACAGACCTGCAGCTGGCAGATGCGGAGAGGGAGCGTTCTGGATTCTGTGAAGGGAACTGGGCAACGGCAGAAGGGATGTGTGGCTCCCATCCCGTTCCCAGCGAGGGCTGGACCAATGGGGCCAAGGTGGCTGATGTGGAGTGCCCTGAGGATGGGCTTTTCCCACAGGCCTGTCTTCATCCCTTCCCCAGACATTGTTAAGAAGCTTGGCAGTGGGTTTCTCACAGCATTTTAGTGGGCTCCCTGGAGCTGGAGGCGAGAGGCCAGGGTGGGGGGTGTCAGGAGGCTATGGACCATGGAGAAAGGGGTTCCTTCACAGGGATAGACACCTCCCACCTCGTCAGTCAGGACTCGGCTTCAGGAGGAAACCGGGACGTGGGCTGTGTGAACTTGGGCAGGTGTCTCAGCGTCTCTGAGCCTCACTAGTTCATGGGCTAGTTCACTCTGGCAGTCCAAGAGTGGCATGGTTTCAGGGCCAAGCTGGACCCCTCAGACTGCTTCCTGAGTCCACTGTTCCCTCTCACTGTCCGCAGGCACGCCGTTCCCCAAGAACTTCCTGCCGGTGGTGAAGAAGATCCTGTCGCGGCTGTTCCGCGTGTTTGTGCACGTCTACATCCACCACTTCGACCGCATCGCGCACATGGGCTCCGAGGCGCACGTCAACACCTGCTACAAGCACTTCTACTACTTCGTCAAGGAGTTCGGCCTCATAGACACCAAGGAGCTGGAGCCGCTGGTCTGTGGGCAGGGGCTGGCGGGGGGTCGGCGGGCAGGGGCCCGTAAACTGGGTTTTGGGAATGGTTTTATTAGCATGCTCAGCTGTTCACGTACTGCTGCTGTGGCTTTCGGCAGCAGGGCAGAGTTGAGCAGCCAGACAAACACCATCTGGCTTTCGGAGCCGACAAAGTGGCCTTTCAGGCCATTCACAGAACTTGTCACCCAAGCCCTAGGCATGCTGCTGTCTATTCCCTTTTTTAAAAAAAATTTTATTTGCCCTGGCTGGTGTGGCTCAGTGGATTGAGCACAGGCTGTGAACCAAAGGGTCACCAGTTTGATTCCCAGTCAGGGCACATGTCTGGGTTGCAAGCCAGGTCCCCAGGGGGGCTACATGAGAGGCAACCACATATTGATGTTTCTCCCCATCTCTTTCTCCCTCCATTCCCTTCTGTCTAAAAATAAATAAATCTGTAAAAAAAATTTTTTATTTATTTTTAGAGCAAGGGGGAAGGAGGGAGAAAGAGAGGGAAAGAAGCTTTGGTAGGTTGGTTGCCTCTCACATGTCCCCAACCTAGGACCTAGCCCACACTCAGGCATGTGCCCTGACTGGGAATCAAACCAGCATCCTTTAGGTTCTCAGGCTGGCGCTCAATCCACTGAGCCACACCAGCCACACTGTAAGGTTTGGACTTAAATGAGGTCTGTGACTCTCTTGAGATTGCATCCCCTGCTTTTCTGTGTGTGTGTGTGATTTTTGTCACCTCTTGTGTCAATACCTGATGCCCTGCTTGTTCTTAACAGAAAGAAATGACCGCACGGATGTGCCACTGAGAGCCTCTTGGCCCCACTGTCACCGAGGCAGTGCCAGGGAACACTCCGACTTGATGGCCACCTCCCTGGAATACGGACTATGCTTTCCGCCCCAGCAGGTCATTGACCTCCACGGTGGTCAGACAGTAACCTCTTTGCCCCCAATGCTGCACTGGACACTGAGGTTGAGTCCTCTCTCTGATTCTGAGGTGACAACAGGCCCAGCCTCCCAGAGTCCCACAGGGGGAGGTTGAGCTTGAACTGATTCTGTGTGCTGTGAGCAACTAAGAAAATCCACTTTATCTATAAAGCACTTGGATCTGCCCGAAGGCTGGAGCTCTGCCTGCTCTTCACGGGCCTGTCCCCTAATGCCCCCAGCGTGCTTGGCCTGGGAGAGAACAGGCCACACGGGCTCTGGGTCAGCAAGACAGGAGCCCACCTCTACTGTGCCTTCCAGCCTCAGTTCCCTCACAGCATGCTTCCTGCAGCCCCATGTCTGTGTCCTAAGAGGTACAATGTGGCCCTGGCTCCCACCCCTCCCTCCTCTCTTCCTCCGTCCCTTTCTGTCCCTTCAGTTCCTCCAAAACATTTGGCTCATCTGCCAGGGTTTCCCAGGCCCCACATCTGCCCCCCAGATTTCCTGGGGCCCCTTTATGTATCATAAAAGATTGAGTTTGTTTACAGTTTCACTGGAAACCACCCTAAGATGTTGAGAGAAAACAGCTTTTTATGTATAAATAGTGAACTCACCTCGCCTCTAGACAAATGCCCCTCCATTATGAATAACCCAGGATGACCCTCCCATAGAGCCTTTCCCAGGCTTGGGGCCGTTGAACTTGGCCTTTCTTAAGGTGCCTGCCCAATTTATATGAAACCCTTGATGTGGCCCTCTGCAGCCAGGGGACAAGAGTCCCAGTACTGTCTCCCCGCAGAACACTGGGGCCTATGGCCAGGCACCCACATGGGGCCGCATGGAAGTGACATCAGGAAGCCACATGCTGCTCCAGGCCTCCTGCCCTCAGGGCACCACAGTGGCAGCTCTTCCCATCCCTTCCCTGGGTATCTGGGATGCCCGCAGAATAGAGGGGCACCGTCACCCAGCACCAAACAAGTACAGGTAACATGACCTCAGCCTGGTCCTTCTGGACACTCCAGCTCTCAGATGCCTGGGGACGCGGACCCCACAGGACTACAGAAAACCATCCAGTCAAATGTAGCTCCTTTTAAATACAAAACCATGACCAAACGCCAAAACCACTGTCCCCCTCCCAGGTCACCACCAGCTCTACCCCTCAGCCAGGCCAGGTTGGGGAAGGTGGCAGGGACTGTGGGGCAAGAAGGGGCCCCTCTCCACCCTCTTGTGCCTGCAGATATGCACACACGAACATAGAATAAATTGTGCCATTTTCGTACCCGCTGCTGCTGGCTCTCATTTCTGTTTTTCCGGCAGGAGGGCCTGGTGTCAGGACACATCACTGACATTGTCACTGGGATACTCTCATCCACCTTCAAGTAGGAAATAGATGCCACAATGTCCTGTGGTCTGCCAGAGCGCCCCGGTCAATAATTAGGCACGCAGAATGGGGGTGGGTTAGAATTCACGGGGTACAGGGCGGGGCGATTAGGTCAAAAGTGTCAAAAAAAAGGTGAAGAAATGCCATAGAGAAAGTGGGCTTCACTTTCCCATTGTGTTTGCCTTTTCATCATGTGAGAGAAGTTTCTAGAAAATATTGGACTGAGTACAGAAAAGTTGATCGAGAGGGAACAGAAGTGTGTTCCCGTTCCAGCCCTTGCTAACTAGCCCTGCAATGTCAAACACAAGACAGTGCCCCTCAAACTCCTCTCTCATACGTCAAAAATGGGAGCGGACGTCTTAGTCTTAGGGGCTCCTTTCAAACGTAAAATGTCAGTGTTCCAGAGCCAACAGGGTTTGGTCTGTTGTGAGGGGCGGGCATTGCAGGCCATTCTTCTGGCACAGGAGCAGATGGGGGAGAGGGGCCTGGTGGACGCCAAGGCCACATGGAGCCACGGGGCGAACTGACAGCCAGGAACCTGTGAGCCCAGTGTGGCTTCTGGCCCCCAGAGGGCGTGCTGACTCCGTGGGAAGGAAGAGGTCTCTGTTCCAAGGGAATGAATTCCCTGTTACTTGGAAATACCTTCTAAAGAAGCCATTGTCTCCTTACCTTTTCACTCTCAAGTATGCCACAATGAGTTCCAGGGCCAGCTTAAAAATTTGGGAGCCGTTGTTGTCCTTTGGGATAACATCCCCCAAAGATGTCCTCACCCTAGTCTGGGAACTGTGGACATGTCACCCCACATGGTAAAGGCACTTTACAGATAGGACTGAGTTAAAGCCCCTGAGATGAAGATGACCCTAGATTTCCCAGGAGTGGGGTAGGACAGTGTCCTCACAGCATCCTTACAAGAGGGAGGGGGAGGGTCAGAGTCAGAGATGGAGGAGGCTGCGCTGCTGGCTGTGAGGACGGAGGAAGGGGGCACCAGCCAGGGATGTGGTGCCTCTAGAAGCTGGAAAAGGCCAGAAACAGTTCTCCCTGGAGCCTTGGGAAGAACCAGCCCTGCCCACAGCTGGGCTTAGCCTTGTGAGACCCATGTCGGACTTCTGCCCCCAGAACTCTAAGGAAATAAACTCGTATTATGTAAGATACTGAATTTGTGGTCATTGGTCCCAGCCGCCATAGGAAAGCCGTACACCCTTTAGAAAGAAATACTTTGCACACAGGACGCCCTGGGACCCATTCACTTGGGCTCCTGGAACACAAGGATTAGAGGTGAGCTTCTGAGAGTCACTCGTCCTAACAGGACAGTTCACCCCAAAGTTTGTCCTACCATGGCCTAACAGGGGGGCAGGTACTGGCGCCTAGATGTCTAGTCAGATGGGTGTTGGTAGAAGGAGCCGGAAGTGTTCAGCTTGGACAGGACTAGCTGGGCGTGTTCCCACCCAGCCAGTGCCCAAGGGGCTGTCATTTAGGAGTGGCTGCGAGCTTGCACCATCCTCACCGACAGGCGGGACAAAGAAAGGCAGAACAAGGCCAAGGGCCGCCTCTGATGTACCTGAGATGTTTCTCCAGAAACCCAAGAACTCAGTGGGGGCATCCTAAAGATCAGGACACCCCTGTTACTGGAAGTTTCCACACCAGGGTGGGCATTGCCCTAGACCCACGGCGTTCAGTAGGCAGCCCCTAGCTGCATGTGTCTGATTAGCCCCCGTCAGTGGGTCTGGATAGTCTCCTGTTGCCACCATGGCAGGAAGTTTTACCTCAGCAACACTTCTAAAAGCAGTTCCTGAGTCACAGTGAAAGTCAAGGTAGAGACTTGTTCCTCATCTTTTTTTATTTTTAGGCCAGCGAGCCTCTTCCATCCTTGTCAAGGGGAGTGCTAACCTTCTCTCTTCTCATATGATGCTAGACTGGTCCTCATCATGACTTCCAACCAGAGAGGCAGCGTGGAATCATGGAGAGGGGGGCAAGCCTGGGTGACACGGGGGAGTCAGTGCTGTGGAAGGCTGGGCGATTTGGAGAAGCCCAGATATCCACACACTGGCCTCTCTGTGGAGAGCCATGCATTTTATGGGTGCCCCTAGCTTAACGAAATCCCTCTCTCTTTTTTTTTTTTATTTGTTTTTTTTAATCCTCACCTGGGGATATATATATACAGAGAGAGGAAGGGAGACAGAGGAATATCCATGTGACAGAAGCATCGATCCGTTGCCTCCTGCACATGCCCCAACTGGGACCAAACCCACGACCTAAGGTATGTGCCCTGACCAGGAATTGAACCTGCGACCTTTCGGTATATGGGACAACGCCCCAACCACCCAAGTCACACCAGCCAGGGCACGAATTCCCTCTTAATGGTAGCCATTATATTATAGACAATAAATATTCCTTTTGTCAAATCTTTATAAATATCTCTAATTCTTGCCAGAGATAAACCACCAAAACTGGTGTCAAAGGAATTGCCTTGGAGGATGTTTTGGATGGGCTATACAGGGCCCCGCACCTAGTAGGTACAAATTCACGCCTCCATCGACATGTTTCATGGTTTCTCTTTCCCCACATCTTCCTCCCAGCACTGGAGATTGGGCTCTATGTCATTTATCAGTTTGATAGGACAAATCCTCACTATAGTAATGCATTGTTGATCACTTACATTGCCAATTCACATCCTTTGTATTTTCCCATTGGGGAGTGGTCTTTTCTTATTAGGTTATCAAATTCTTTACATATGGGCTTATAAACATTTTTATATACTTATTTATAAAATCTTTTCTCTATATAATTTATCATATATGTTATACAAATTTCTCCCGGCTCCTTGTCTTTAACTTTGTAAATTTATCACCAAGAACAGAAACCATCAAGGAAAAGATTGACCAAATATAAGAATGTAAATAAAAAAGAGGGTGAGTATCCCTGGCTGGTGTAGCTCAGTGGATTGAGCGTGGGCTGGGAACCAAAGGGTCGCCAGTTCAATTCCCAGTCAGGGCACATGCCTGGGTTGCGGGCCAGGTCCTCAGTGGGGGCCACATGAGAGGCAACCACACATTGATGTTTCTCTCTCCTTCTTTCTCTCTTCCTTCCCCTCTGTCTAAAAGTAAATAAACAAAATCTTTTTTAAAAAAGGGGGGAAGGGTATGTCCAAGTGATTATAAACAGATTTTGGCTAGAGAAACCCTTTATGTAAATATTCACCTCCATTTTCTTCCAGTTCTCCATGGTTTTCATTCGATTTATATTAAACACTGGGTAAATTAGAGAGCTTAATTTCCATGCACGGGGTGAGGTAAGGCGCTACAGAAATCTTTATTTGTTGACTAACAAGCGAACCCCCATCCCAGTGCCATGTGACGCTTCCATACACATCAGGCTGCTTATTTACACAGGCGTCTGCTTCTGGGTTTGGCAGGAGTTTGCCTATCCCACCTCCAGTTTTAACGGACCTTACAGAGTTAGAGTAATTTTAATATCTGACAATATAAGTCCCTCGTTATTATGGTGGTTTTTATATTTTCTCAACTATTCTAAATAATCAGCATAGTAATATTGTACATGGGATAGAAAAAGTATTATTACACTTAGAATCGCTTTTCGTTCATAGTCCAAGTGAAATTGAGAGTTACTTTAAGTTTTTAAAAAATTGCCTCTGGGGTTTTGGTGAAAATAGTCAATTTGGAAAATAATACGGGCCCAGGTTGTCGCTCTAGGACAGAGATGGGTCCCAGGAGCCTCAGGTGCCTCTCTAGTTATTCCAGCCGTGCCGCGCACGTCCCTCTGCCATTTCCGTCCTGAGGGGTTCTGTGCATTTTCTTCTTTCTTTTTCTTGCTCATATAATTTTTAAAATTGAGCTATAAATCACATGCCATGAAATCCACCATTTTAAAGTGCACAGTTGAGGCCCTGGTCAAGTAGCCCAGGTGGTTAGAGCACTGTCCTGATGTAGATTGCAATTTCGACCCTCGGTCAGGGCACGTACAAGAACCATCCAGTGAGGGCATTAATAAGTAGAAGAACACAAGCGATGTTTTTTTTTCTCTTTCTCCCTCCTACGAATAAATAAATAAATAAAGTGCACAACTGGGTGAATTTTAGTACATCCCCAGAGCTGTGCAACCACCACCATCAAATTCTAGAACATTCTCCTCACCCCCCAAAAAGCCCAGTCCCCATCAATAGTCACTCCGTACCCCTGCCCCCTGGCAACCAGGAACTCACTTCCTGTCTCTGAGGACTTTGCCTGTTCTGGACATTTCACACCTGTATTCTTTTAAAGTTAATTTTTAGTTATTTTTGGTTGTGACCATGACGCCTTTTTCTTTTCTTTTTAAATATTATATTTACTTATTTTTAGAGAGAGGGAAGGGAGGGAGAAAGAGAGGAAGAGAAACATCAATGTGTGGTTGCCTCTCACGTGGCCCTCACTGAGGACCTGGCCCACAATCCTGGCACGTGCCCTGACTGGGAATCAGACCGCTGACCCTTTGGTTCTCAGCCCGTGCTCAATCCACTGAGCTACACCAGCCAGGGCGCCTTCTTCCCATTATACTTTCAGGATGGTCATATCTAGAACACATAGGAAATCCTTGATTTCACCATGGGTTTTGTAACTGGCGTCTTTTCTGAATTTTAAGTTCATCCTCCTGCATTTTCTAGGCTAAGGTTCACACCTGCAGATGACATTAATTGAATATGCTCACCTTCTATCAGCAGAATCAATAGATTCTATGTTTTACTTTTTAAAGATTCTATTTATTTATTTTTAGAGAGAGGGGAAAAGAGGGAGGAAGAGGGGGAGAGAAACATCTGAAGTGTGAAAGTTACATTAATCAGTTGCCTCTCCCACACCCCCAACTGGGGGCCCCGCCCACAACCCAGGCATGTGTCCTGACTAGGAATTGAACTGGCAACCTTTGGGTTTGCAGGCCAGCATTCAATCCACTGAGCCACACGAGCCAGGGCTAGATTCTGTTTCATAGATGATGATGATTGGCAAAATTAAGTTCAAGATGTTTTTAAAAATTTTTTAAAGATTTTATTTATTTACTTTTAGAGAGAGGGGAAGGGAGGGAGGAAAACGTCAGTGTATGAGATATTCAGTTGCCTCTCAGAGGCCCCCAACTAGGTACCTGGCCCACAACCAAGGCATGTGCCCTGACTGGGAATCAAACCAGTGACCTTTGGGTTTGCAGGCTGGCGCTCAATCCACTGAGCCACACCAGCTAGGGCAAGTTCAACATGTTTTTTTAAAGTATACACACACACTATATATTGTAGTGTATAATATTCAGGGAAAAAATCTTTCGTTTTAATTTTTTCATTCAATTATTTATTTATTTTTATTTAGAAACTAAACCGATCATCATATTCCAGGGTATTATTTTGCATACAGATATCATTATTGCTTTCTAGAGTTACACTTTTAATGCATAGGCATAAATAAAAGAATTAAAAACATTTATATAGATACGGAGTTAGTACTATCCATGTATAATGCACATCCTTATTTTTCCCTCAAAAATCTGGCCAAGGCCTGGCTGGTGTAGCTCAGTGGATTGAGCGCGGGCTGCGAACCAAAGGGTCACCAGTTTGATTCCCAGTCAGGGCACATGCCTGGGTTGCAGGCAAGGTCCCTAGTGGGGGCCACAAGAGAGGCAACCATACATTGATGTTTCTCTCTCTCTCTCCCTTCCCCTCTCTCTAAATAAATAAATAAAATCTTTTAAAAAAAAAATCTGGCCAAAAAAGTGCACATTATACACGACAAAATACTGTGTGTGTGTGTGTGTGTGTGTGTGTCCACTAGTAAAATGTCAAACAGTCTGCATGTCTGTATACTTTTACATTAACTGAAGAGACAAAGACAGGAAAACAGCACATACAAAAGATAGGAAGCCCAGAAACAGCAAGGATGATTTTTTCTTCCCAAGGATGACTATTTTAAAGCACAACACAAGATGGGCTCAAGGAAAACCAAGCGCAGCAGTCATGGATCAGGGATGGCTAAATGCAGCATACCCCTGCTTTTGTCAATAGAATTTTATTGGCACAGGGCCTTGCTCTCTCATTTGCATATCATCTAGGGCTTTTGCTCTACAAAGCAGAGCTCAGCAGCTGGGAGAGGCCCCAGCCCCACCCCTCACAGCTGAAATAGCCACTATCCCGCCTTTACAGAAAAACAAATTGGCCAGCCCTGTTGCAGACATAGTGGTTGATTCTCCTTTTGAAATATGAGGACCTCACGAGGGAGAAAAATCCAAATCTTAACACTTTACTCTCTTCCAATAGACATGGATCATGGAGATGGTTGCACAGCTCTGCCAAACCCCTGAGCTGTGCACTTCCAGTAGGAGAATCTTATGTGTTCAATCCATGTGCATTCCGCCCTGATGAAGCTGTTACGAAAAAGGCATAAAGAGTTCAAAGTCGATTAGGCAAAGTTATATTAATGCCAAGCAAACCGTGAGAAATGAGAAATTGAAAGGTTAATATAGATGGGACAGTACACTTATGTGAAGTTTCCTAATTAATATGCCTGAAGAGAAAATATTTTTTTCTGATATATTAGTCAGAAAACCATATTACTGAAATACATTAATGAGGTACAAACCCAAGGAAAACATGGTAAAATGATTTTATAAACATTTGAAATTACTTTAGGTGAGTTAAAAATATATATCAATATACTGATACATTAATATCTAAGTTTATTGATTGTTAATCATAAAGTTATATATAGATTTATTAGTATATTAATTTATATCATATAAGTCACGCATATATTAATTTAATATAATTAAAATCAAAATAATATTTTACATATAAATAATTCATTATGGTTTATCCACTGGCTATTTTAAAGCCTTGGCTGATGTGGCTCAGTGGCTAAGCTCAGTGGTTGTGAATCAGGGGGTCGCTGGTTCAATTCCCAGTCGGGGCACATGCCTGGGGTGCAGGCTGGGTCTCCAGTGGGGGGGTGCGCAAGAACCATCCACACATCGATGTTTCTCTCCCTCTCTAAAAAAAATAAATAGCCCTGGCTGGTGTAGCGCAGTGGATTGAGTGCGGGCTGGGAACCTAGCGGTCTCGGTTCGATTCCCAGTCAGGGCACATGCCTGGGTTGTGGGCCAGGTCCCCATGAGGGCCATGTGAGAGGCAACCATACATTGCTGTTTCTCTCCTTCTCTTTCTCTCTCCCTTCCCCTCTCTCTAAAAATAAATAAAAATAAAATCTTTAAAAATAAATAAATAAATAAATAAATAAAATAAAATATTTTTTTTTTACTTTTTTTTAGGGTTTTATTTATTTATTTTTATTTTTTATTATTTTTTTTAAAAAGATTTATTTATTTATTTTCAGAGAGAGGAGAAGGGAGAGAGAAAGAGCAATGTATGGTTGCCTCTCACATGGTCCTCACTGGGGACCTGGCCCGCAACCCAGGCATGTGCCCCGACTGGGAATCGAACCGGGACCCTCTGGTTCCCAGCCCGCGCTCAATCCACTGAGCTACACCAGCCGGGCCTATTTATTTATTTTTAGAGAGACAGGAAGGGAGGGAGGAAGAGAGGGAGAGAAACATCGATGTGTCAGAGAAACATCAATCGTTTGCTCTTGTGAGCCGCCAACTAGGGACAAGGCCTGCAACCCAGGCATGAGCCCTAACCGGGAATCGAACTGGTGACCTTTCACTTTGCCAGATGATGCCCAATCAACTGAGCCACACCTGTCAGGGTTATTTAAAAAATTTCTTACTCAAGGCTCTGTGGCATAACGGATAGAGGATTGGACTTCTAAAAATTTCTTACTCCACAACTAGGGAACCTCTTTTTCTGCCAGAATACCATAAAAACATTTGTGGAAATTGATTTTCTTTTTTTTTTTTTAAGATTTTATTTATTTCTTTTTAGAGAGGGGAAGGGAGGGAGAAAGAGAGAGAGAGAAACATCAATGTGTGGTTGCCTCTCACATGGCCTCCACTGGGGACCTAGCCTGCAACCCAGGCATGTGCCCTGACTGGGAATCGAACCTGCAATCTTTTGGTTCGCAGCCCATGCTCAATCCACTGAGCTACGCCAGCCAGGGCTGATTTTCTTTTTTAATTGATTGTATATTCGACTCCATGAAAAATGTCAAATTCCAAAGAAAACATTAAGCCAAACATTGTACAGGTCATTACCTCTAAGCAGAATGCAGGAAAACTAGACGTTAATAGCCAGGGTTGAATGACTCTTGACCATGGCAGGTTCGAAACCTCCCCTCAGTCCCTCTGCAGAGAGAAAACAGCCCAGGCAGAGCCCTGGCAGCAGGGGCAGAAAACCTAACAAGAAACGCACACTCTCAACATCGGCTTCCTGAGTGTACCATGGAGATTGCACATCTGTGTCTTTAAGAGAAGCTGCATTGACTATGTTAATTCTTAATTAGGAAGTAGCTGTATTCATGGGCTACCACTACGTAACAAATGACCACGGACAATGGCGCCGTGGTCAATATTTACAACACACTGGTCACTGCCACTGAGATGGGCTCAGTTGCTGTCTACGTGCTGGCCACCCTCAAGGGTAATTCCTCCCCCAGTGCCAAATACATCAAGAAGATCCTGGACAGCATGGGCATCGAGGTGGACAACCACCAGCTCAATAAGTTCATCAGGCAGCTGAACGGAAAAATCATCAAAGATGTCATCACCCAGGGTATTGGCAGGCTGGCCAGAGATCCTGCTGGTGGGGCTGAGGCAGCACACTTTTGCCACTTTACAGTTTCCGTGGGTCAGGAATCCCCTGCTCAGGCTGCAGTAAAGGCGTCAGCAGCACCGGGGTCTCACCCAGAGGATCAGCTAGTGATAGGTCTGCTTCCAAGCCCCAGCTTGAGGTTGTTGGCAGAATTCTGCTCCCTGCAGGTACAGGACTGAGGGCCTCGGTTTCTTGCTGGCTGGCAGGTGAACCACCAAAACACGGCCACATGCTTCGTCAGAGCCAGCAGCAGAGAGTAAGCCACCTGGGCATCACAAGCTAATGTGACCACTGACCCCCTTGTTGGTCAGAAGCAAGTCAGGGGAGGGGACTGCACAAGGACATGACCACCAGGAGGCAGGTCACCATGGCCACTTGAGAGCTGCCCAGCTGTTTCTCACTAAGTGGAACTGACACTGCCTGAGTCACACATCCAGCTTCATTAAGTGACAGGAACACCTACCAGGTGACTATTTGAAGACATGAAAGTGGTTGGAGTTATTCAACTCTAGAGATAGTCTGCTGGAACATTCTTGATGATTCCTCCTGCTCTGCACCAGGAAAGTCTCTCTAGACAAGTTCCCACCCAGGCACTGCCAACACTGGGCCGATGACTCTCTGCGGGACTGTTCTGGGCACTGCGGGGCGCTGAGCAGCATCCCTGGACCAACCCACTCAATGCCAGGAGTTCCCCCAGTGTGACAACCAAAGCTGTCACCAGACATGTCTCCAGGTGCAAAGGCTCTGGGTCCATTCCTAGCACAAGATGCTGGTACCTCGCCAATCTGCCACCAGGCAGAGGTTGGGCTGCCTTTGAGCACACGTTCTGTCCTGCACGGACCATTGTCCTGAAACTTCTCGTGAGTAAGAAGCAGGTGTTTCTTTAAATGCCTTGTTTCCTGGTGTAGATCCTTCTCGAAAGTGCAGTCTCAGCGTGCGCAGTCTTGGCATGCAGCTTTTGGTTGCCTGTCGCAGACTCTCAGGAATCCCCAATCGTTGCTTATTCACACAGAGGTGCTCTCCTTTATAACTTACCCAGGCCAGGAAATGTGCCAGGCGCTGCAGTGTGTCGCTATTTGCTTTGTGTCCAGTTTTGGACAACAGGACAGCAGGTTCTCCTTGTGCCCCCATGGCACCGTGCAGCTCCTTCGGCACCGTGCACAATCGTGGGACTCCACTGTGCTGGGTTTTCATGAAACATCTTTACTGAGATACCATTGACAAGCTGCACAGTCTATCCACTTAGGGTGCACAATGCTGCGGCCTCTGGTGCATTCAGTGTTGTGTGGCACCACCTCCCTCTAGTTCCAGAATGTTACCACCCTAAAAGAAGCCCTGGCCCTGTCAGTAGTCACCCCAGCCCCTGACAACCACACACCCACACACTCGTCTCTGTGGGTTTCCCTGTTCTGGACATGTCACATAAATGGAACCACACTTTGTGTCTGGCTTCTCTCACTGAGCATCATGTGTTCAAGGTCCACCGACACTATAGCGAGTGTCAGCGCTTCACTCTTTTTCGTGGCTGAGTGATATTCCAGTGTGGGGGTGGTCCCGTTGTGTTTGGCCATTAACCTGTTTGATGGGCCATTGCCACCTGTGGCTGTCCCCAATCACATGTAGAGTTCTGTGCCTTTGTGCCAGGAGCTGCTGTCTTTTGAAGCCTCTGTTTACAGGGCACTTCTGCTCACCCTCTGATGCTACCACCAGCCACCACCTGGGGAGGGGGGGGCGTGTGATCCTAGGTATTTCTGGAGTCACATGCCCTTCTTCTGAAACCACAGAAAGCAGATGAAAAACAAAATCAGGTGCCACGCTCTGCCCTGCCCAACTGGATGGGAATTCTGCTTCCAGGAAGGCCGATGGTGCTGGAAAATAGCCAGAAACAACTATGTCCTCTCCAAGGAGAAGAGGCACAGGCTCATCCCCACACCCAAGCTAGCAGTTCACTGTTGCCTTGTTGCCAGGCGTCAGGGGTCTGAGTGTCTATCAGATGCCAGGGTTGACCTGAGTTTCACACTGGTGGCAGTGGGCCCCTGCAGCACTTAGTCGGAAAGGGGAGATGGAGTCAGGCATGCTCACTCCTGCACCTCCAGCCCAGGCTTCCAGTGCTGATTGACAAAGTTGCTAGGAACTTCTCCTTCTCTGGGCCCTGGTCTCACCTTCAGCAGCAGACAGGCCCTGAGACTGGCTGGGACCCCACACAAGGTCCCTGGTCAGTCATGATGTAGGGAGGTGGCCCTGAGCCCAGGATCCCAGCAGACACCCTGCATCCTTTGGATCTTCTGTCCTTCTCCCACCATGTGACCCAGGTGTGTGAGCAGATCTCTCTACCTGTTTCTCTGGTTCAGCTCTGGGGCCTGTCATGAGTTCTGGCCACAGAGCCAGGCCAAGAAAGGACAAGCATGCCACTAGCAGACCTGCAGGAAAGGTGCAGAGCAAGTGGACCCATTTCGCCCTCTGTCAAATGACCATCCTTGTCTCTCAGTCCAGTTCCCAATGGCTGCCAAGGAGCCATGCCTAGATGTCACAGCAGCAACAGAAGACCTATGACCCTCATCCCTTGGGATCACCCTGCAGAGATGATGCGGTGGTTTCCTGGGGCTGCTGCGACAAATCACCAAAACTTAGTGGCTTAAAACCACATATATTTATCACCTCATATCTGGAGGCCAGATGTCGTCACAGGGCTAAAATTCAGGTGTGGGCAGGGCCGGCTGTTTCTGGAAGTTCCAGGGGAGAATCCATTTCCTGCCTTCTCCAGCTTCTAGAGGTGCCTCTAGAGGAGGAATTGGCCCCTTCCTCCATCTTTACAATCCACCCCAGCGGTATCTGCACAAAGCCCAAAGAATCCTGGACATGTGGGCAAGCCTCCCACTGGTTCTGGGCCCTGGGGAAGTGTGGAGACCACTGACAGCTCACAGCCTACCCAGACCAAAGCCAGCCCTTCCCAGCACACCTGCTGGGAAGCAGGACTGCTTCTAGAACAGCTGGAGGCCATCGCACCTCAGAGGCATGTCCAACGGCGTGGCGTGCGTTGCAGGGCTGTGATGAAGGTCATCTTTTATGGGTCAGTGGGGGTGGAGACACGACAATGTTCAGAAATGACTTAACACTAATGGTGGGTTTTCTCTTTCATTTTACTTTATTTTGAACTAGTTTTAGACTTACAGAAAAGTTGCAAAATTATACTGACAGTTCCTGGATGCCCCCACCCAGTTTCCCTAAAGCTAACGTCTTACATCATGGACATAAGGAACAAGGATCAAAGCAGGACACCCCAGGTTAGTGGTATTGGAGTCCAAGGGTACTGGGGTGGGGGTTGATGAAGGGGCAGGAAGGAGGGCTACAGGGGGAAGCTGGTTCCACATCCTAAAGCCTGCTGTGGACCTGGAACGCTATGGGGCTAATTGCTCCCCTCTTCCCCAAATCTCTGAGACTTTGCCACCCCTCCAGCCCTATTCCTTGAGGCCAGCCTTAGCAGGGGTCTCGGCCTCAGGCAATCTCCATTCCCCACAGACTCCCAGGAGGCAGTCCAGGCTTGGGACAGGAGGGTGCAGGAGAGAGAAGAAGAGGACCTGTCCACAGTGGGCGGACATTGCGGCTATGATCTCTGCCCCTTGGAATCCACAGGGTCCTCATCATCACTACCCCTTGGCTTTCCACAGTCAGGACAGAAAGCCCTCGGGGACAGTGCCGGGCATTGAGACCTGAGACCCGGTGGACCCAAACTCCCCACCCCTCCAGGTGGGTAAGGATCCTTGTAAGGGATGTTTCCTGGCCTGGGGAAAGAGAGGTGAGCGTAGGGACCCAGGCCTGGAAACAAATCCTGACCCCCACCAGCCGTGAGGCCTTCTGAGGTGCGCGCTCGCGCTAAAGCCGAGGGGCCTGGTCACTTCCCAGGAATGGAGGGCACTGCATGGGGTCCAGTTGCACACCGCGGCGCCGCATTAGTGCAGGGGCGCCCTTCGGGGAAGCCGCGGGCTCTGAATACACCGTCCCCACTTCCTTGCTATGAGCACCCGGGGAAACTGAGGCTCAGGGAGAGCAGTGGTCCGGCAGGCTTATTCCCAACCGTGGGCAGCGCTTTCCGCACTGAACCAGGGAGCAAGCAGAGCGCAAAAAGGTGTGCGCGGCCCCTTTAAACGGGGCGTGGCCTTACTCGCAAGGCCCCGACAATAACAATCCCATTGGCTACAGTGCGGGAGCTTGGGCCCAGCGCCACATTTATTGACGCAAACACGTTATCCCGGCAACCGCTCCCGCCACAGGACAGAGTCCGCTCAGCGCCGCAGTAGGGGCACAGGCTCGGCCTCTAGGGGTCCCTAGGGCTGGTAGCCCGGACCGGGGACTCCCCGGCGCCCCACGCTGGCGCCCCTTGTCCCTGTTACCCTAGGGTAGCCTGCCAAGGCTACGCAGATGAAGAAGAGGTGCCTCGGAGATGGCATGCTCGGCGCGGGTCACGGCGTGGGAACAGGCTGGGGAGGGCACTGCAGAGGGCGGGGAGGGTTCAGAGGCACCGGGTCACATGCTCAGCCGCAGAACGGTTCGAGCATTTAGCAGCACAAGCAAATTCATCCCTGGGGAAGGACATTCCTGGAGCCTAGTTCCTTCACCCGCAGTGGTCAGGAGGAACCCACCGCCTCTGGTCCCAGGGCTCCGTGGCCCTTGGCAGGTCTAGCAGTCCAGGCTTCTAAGCCTCTCCTGTCCCCTGGACACCTTGCTCCTGTCTCCTGTCCCATCAAGGGACGCTGGCCAGGAAACCAGGTTTGCCTCCAGGCCTGGCTGAACTCGCCTCATTTTGCTCATCTGCAAAATGACAACTCTGGGATGCTTTGGGGTTAGTGCCAGTATCAGCCTTCTAGGACAGCTGTAACAAATTACCACAGATTCAGGGATTTCTTTTCTTCTTTTTTTAAATCTTCACCCAAGAATATGTTTACTGATTTGAGAGAGAAACATCGATGTGAGAGACATTGATCTGTTGCCTCCCATATGCGCCCTGACCAGGGATTGAACCCACAAACTTTTGACCTTTTAGTGTAAAGGACAGTGCTCCTATCCACTGAGCTGCCTGGCCAGGGTTAGGGATTTTCTTCAACATTTGTTCTCTGACAGTTCTGGAGGCCAGAAATACAAAATGGGCCTCAAGGGGCTAAATCCAGGCATGGGCAGGGCTGATCCTTCCGGAGGCTCCAGGAAGAATCATTTTCTTCTTTTTCCAGCTTCTAGAGGTGCTGGAACCCAGGCTCATGGCCCCTTCCTCCGTCTTCACAATCAGCAGTGCCACCTCTTCCATCTCTGACTCTGACCCTCCTGCCTCTTTCTGATGAGGACCCAGTAATGACATTGGGCCAGCCCCCAGGGAATCCAAGGTCATCACATCTCAGGGTCCTTGACTTAATGCCACCTGCAAAGTCCCTCCGTCTCGCATCCGAAGGTAGAGACGGAAAAGGGGATGTCTTTGGGGGATGCTATTCTGCTAACACCAGGGCATAACTGAGCTTCCTAAAGCATGAAGCCAGCTCTGCCCTCTGCCGGGCCCTAGGCGGAGTGTCATTAGCACAAATAGAACTCAGAACCACTCCAAGCCTGGCACCTGGCCTGGTAGAAAGCTGACCATGGCTCCTGAACCACTCCTGGAGTCAGCCAGCAGGGAGAGGCCCCTGGCTGTGAGATAAAATGATTTGGGAGCAGGTGAGCTGAGTGGTGCGGCCTGGCCAAGCACAGGGCTTCCTCCACATTTGCTTCCTTTTTTCTCTTGGCCCCCAATACCCATCCAGCCACACTCTGGCCCTCCTCTCTGTCCTCCTCTGGTTGTGCCCCTCCTAGGTCCTGTGCACATGCCGTGAAAGCCTCCACCCTCTTCAAAACATGATGCCCCAGGTCACTGTTGGGGAGCAGGTTGGTTGGGAATACGAAACCTGGCTCCCCTGAAAGCCACCTGAGTGTCCAAGGCCTTGGACATGGTAGAAAAGTGATGACAAGCCAAGTGCCCCATCGTCAGTCACTGGGCTGGGGGGTGGCCTTTAGCCATCTGCTGAACCAATCCTGACCACCCCCAGCCCTTGGGACTTCTGGTGACTGACACCTGAGAGGCAGGACTTGGGCAGTGCTACCCCCTTTCACAGTGGGGTGGGCCCCAACCTGCAGAGACAACCACAGCCTGGCAGGCTGCACAGCCTGGAGCTCCTGGCCACACCCGCCCCTGCTTTCCTCACTCTCTGCCCTACCCCCTACACCCTCAAGGAGGACTGGAGCCCTGGCTCACGCCCCAGGACTGCTGAGCCACTGGAATGGAGTGTGAGCTGTGAGTCAGCCAGCAGGAAGAGACACTTACAGCCACTTGCATCAGATGTTCCTGCCTCATGGTCCCATTGCCAGAGGCCCTGGCCCATGACCCTCACTTATCTAGGGATCTCCTGGGGCTTGTAGTTCCTGTCCCTGGGGAGGGGGTGGGGGTCGGACAGGTAAGAGCATGCAGAGAGGATGCAGGCCAGGCTAGGTGCCAGCCCAGGACTCTGACTCCACCTGCCCCCCATATCCATAACCACTCCAGACTCTAGTGCTGACCCTGATTCTAGCTTAGAAGCTGGGCTGGGATCTGGGCTCCTTGCTCCTACCATAGTAGCACTTATGGGCCAGCCCTGTGACCCTCTGAGCCTCAGGTGTTTGGCTCTGAGCAGAGGAGAGAGTGACCATCCCCTCAAAGGCACAGGCTTGTGAGGATACTGCAATGGTTCCAGTACCAGCCCCATAGCACCCAGCCCCACGCATGGGAACCCCCTGACCTCATGCTTGCACACACCAAGCAGGTGCATGCATGTTCCCCACACCTCCATTCCACTCTCAGAGATGCACTGGCTCAGTGCCTCTGTGAACATGCACAGACACAGACACAGACACACACACACACCCCAGCCTGCTCACACTTGCATACACATCAAACTGGTGCCATTTTTTTTAATGTTGGGGGACAAAGGTCTTTACTGTTACTCCCTGGTAGGGTTGCCAGAAAAAAATACAGGGCACCAGTTAAATTTGAATTTCAGATAAACAATAAATAATTGCTTGAGACATATTTATACATGGTCCTCATACTAAAAAGTTATTCATTGTTTATCTGAAATTCAAGTTTTACTGGCATGCTCTGTTTTATGTGCTGTCTGGGAGCCCCACCTGCTTGTGGAGGCCCTGAGCTGCCATGGGGTTCCCTGGTCAATACCTAGGAGGTGAACTCTGAGCCTTGACTGAGTCCCCAAGTGAGCCCCCGACTGAGCCACCAGGAAGCCAGGGCTCCAGCCACCTGACCAGGTCAAAGTGGATGCCTCCCAGCCAGCCTGTCTCCTCCTGGCTCAGAGGATACAGGGGGAAGCAGAGACCCCAGGGCTGGCAGTCAGGACCTGCCTTGTCTCTCCTCTGGGGTTTTGGGATGATCCTATGTGTGACATAGGCTGAGAGTCACCCTGCAGAAGTGAGGACTTCTCAAGGGCTGGCTGGAGGCGGACAGGGCACCTCCTAGAGAGCCAGCTCCCTACACCATTGGCCCAAGTTTGCTAAGTCCCCTCCATGACTGGGGTGGGAAAGGCATTTACTGCCAGTCTCTCCTTTTTCTGGCTATCACCTCCCAGGAACTTCTCCCTGCTCTGGGAACCTCAGGCTGGGTCCCAGCCCCCCAAGGCAATCTTGAGTCCCCCTCCCAGGCTGCCCATTTTCCCTGGCACGCTTTGGTGGGAAGTGTCCTTGTCCTGGGCCCTGCCTGTCCTGCTCATCAGCCTTGTCTGGACCTGCCTCTTGCTGACTGTCACTGCCCCAGCCTGGATGGAGAAAACCTACTGCCCGAAAACCAGAAGGCTTGAGAGTAGGGGCCAGGCTTCCTGCCTCACCTGCCTAGCAGGTTCCTTCCACCCAGGGGCAGGTCAGATCTACCTCCCAGAAGCAGGGGAGACCCCTGGGGGCCCCAGGAAAAGCAGAGGGAGTGGGAAGGACCAGCTGTGCCCCCAGATGTACCTTCCAGCCCCCCCCCACCCTCCCCAGACCCTGAAAATCCGGCACCTCTGGGATATGGGCCTGCAAATAGGGCCATCCTTCAGGAAGATGGCAGGTGGTGGCTGTCTGGGGCTGGTGGCCAGCCTGCATCAGGACAGGGCTGAGGCCTAAGAGCCAGCAGGCAGGGCACAGAGGTCCTTCCCCTTCACTGATTCCCACTAGCATCCCCCCTCACCCCCAGAACAGGCTGGGCTGGGGCTGTGCCTGGCTGTCTCACTCAGGCCAGCACAGCCAAGGCACATACTGATGCCTGCACCAAGTCAGTCCCAGTGCTTAGCCCTCGTGCATCTACAAATCCATGGACACCAAGGATGGGTGGCACCACCAGGTGCTGGAAGAAGCTGGAATGATCCTCCCCTAAAGTCTACTGGCAAGGGCGTGGCCCTGCTGACACCTTGATTTCAGATTTCTTGCCTCCAAAGTGAGAGAGTATAAATGTATGGTTTTTTAAAATATTTTTTTATTTATTTTTAGAGAGCGGGGAAGGGAGAAAGAGAGGGAGAGAAACATCAATGTGTGGTTGCCTCTCACGTAGCCCCCACTGGGGACCTGGCCTGCATCCAGGCATGTGTCCTGACTGGGAATCGAACCAGAGACCCTTTGGTTCATAGTCCGCACTCAATCCACTGAACTACACCAGCCAGGGCTAAATTTATGTTGTTTTAAGCCACCCGGTGTGTGGTACCTTGTTAGAGCAGCCGCAGGAAGCTATCACACTTAAACAACCGCTATAACAGGCACACAGACAACCACACACACAGGTACTTCCTGCCTGTGTGCCAGGCCCTGCGCTGGGCAGTGACTAGATCTGTGCTTTCATGGAGCTGACCTTCTGGGTAGGGGCAGTAGCCCATCGGTACCCACTTTGCCATCCAGAAGTGCATGAAGACCTACAGGTGACCACACATACACAGGAGGCAGGGGTGGCAAAGAACAGCCAAATGATGAGAGAGGTGGGAGGATGAGGAAGGTCCCATGACTTCCCCTGGGCAGACAGGTCTGGCAGCCCAGCCTCAGGCACCTGGAGCCAATGTATGTGTCCACACACACACACACACACACGCAGGGGCTGGCTGGGAGATTCTTCCAAAAGACACGGGGGCTGGCTGAGGTTAGGCCTTACAGCTCCTGTGGTCTGAGCTGTGATCTTGTGGGGGAAGCATATAAATAGAAGTGGCTGGTGGATAAGGGGACAGTCTACCTTCAGGTCAGCTGGGCCTGGCTGGGGGGAGTTGGAGGTGGGTGGCCAGAGGACTCTGGAAGAACAAGCTAGGGCCTGGAGGACAGGAGGACTCCAACTCGCAGGACTGTGCCCCCATGTACCCGGGGCACAGGGTCTGATGACTGCTCCACCGTGCTAGGGAGACAGGGAGCTGGCGGGGTTCAGGCAGGGCTGATAGTATCTTAGCCTGGGTCGGGTGCCCCAGCCGAAATGGGATCGTTTTACCTCCTGTCCTGGTCCCCCACCCCATCAGTCCAGAAGAAATCATCCTTTGCAGGACTGAGGAAGGGTCCTTCATGGATCTTAGTACCCATCCCCTACTATAGTCCCTTTTCCCTGCCAAAAACGGGATGAAACCCTAGTTCAAAGCCTGTTCGGGAGTGCCTGAAAGGCAACTGGCGCCTGAATCAGGGAGCTGCAAGGCAGGCTCTAGAGGAGAAACGTCGCCAAAAGGAGTCAATGTATCCGTAGGCCCTGGGCGGCACACTAGGGGACCTGCCAGAGGGCAGGGCCGCGATCCAGCTCCGGCTCCATACCGGTGTCCCACAGGCCTTCCCTAGTCTCAGACAGCCCCTCCTGCAGCCGCCGTAACCCCTCCTCTATCACGCGCCCCTATCAAAGCGCGCTACACTGCGCAAGCGCACAGACACGCACCACGTCCTGAGCAGGCAGCCACAGTCAAGCTCCTAGCGCCCTTCCAACTCCGCCTCCTCCGCGCGCGCGTGGGCGGGGGCCCTAGGGGCGGGGTCTACGTCGGGGCGGGGCCTCGCCTAGCCCTTAAAGACGGCGGCGGCCGGGCGCGCGCGACTCCACTCGGCGGCGGTGGCGGCCCGGGTGGTGGGGTCTACGGTGGTTGTGGTGGCGGCGGCGGCGGCGCTGCTGTTCCCCGCGCGGTCCGCGCTGCGCGTGTCGGGCGGCGGCGGCGGCGAAGGAACTGCGGCCCCAGCCCGACCCCGACCCCGGTGAGTGCGGCCCTGCGACCCCGGCCCGGCCTGTCCCCGACCCGGGCGCGGGGATCGGGCCCCGCGGAACCTCGCCGTCCAGGCCTGGGCTCCCGGTGCTGGCCGCGGCCACTGACGACCTCCTTTGTCTGCTCCCTCCTGCAGGGACCCTTCCCCAGCCGCCCCCCGCCCACGGGCCGCCCCCGGGGCCCGTCGTCCCCTCCCCCGCTGGCGGGGCCCGGACAGAAGATGGTGCAGAAGAAAACAGCCGAACTTCAGGGCTTCCATCGTTCGTTCAAGGTGAGGCCTTGTTGGTTTCAGGGGCGCCCCGGGCTTAGCCACCCGAGTGGCCGGTGGGAGAGGCGCGGAGCTCGCCTTTAGGATCCCCAGGGCTCCTGCCCGCCCCCCACCTGGGCCCTGAGGCTGCCCCAGCGGTGTGTGCGCCGGTGGTGGAGTCGGCGACCGACAGTCCAGTCTCATGCGCCCTGGGGCCTCTAGAGTCTTTCCTCGAGGAACTCTAGGCCGGCCAGGGGCCCCTGCTTGTGGGGGCCCTTAGTTGTGTATCCTCTGCAAGCCTTAGCTGGGTACATAGTGCTGGGTGGGGCGTCAGCAGGCCACAGCCCTGTTGCCAAACCATGAGGTCTGTGGGGTCCTTCCTCCAAGAGCCCCAGGCAGGGCTGCAGGGCTGCAGGCCCACCCCTCCCACACATGCCCTCCTAGGTGGTCTGAGGAATGGGGTTGTAGATTGGCTGCCCACCACCCACGCCCTGCACCTCCCAGACACCCCAGGCCCAAGCACTATTTCCTGTTGGAGCGGGAAGTTTCTGTGGTGGCCCCATGGCTTCATGGTTTCAAAGCAAGTCTATGGGGGTCGAGCAGGTGCTGGGCAGGGACTCCAAAAGGCCTGGCCCAAGGGACGCAGTGATGTCAGCAGCCACCCCACCCCGCCTGTCAAGTTATGTAATGGCTTTCCTGGGCCTCTTTGGGCAGGGACCTGTTGCCCTGTAGAGGAGGCAGGACCTGGGTGTGTGTATGTGTGTGTGTGTGTGTGTGTGTGCGTGTGTGTGTGCAGACAAGCCAGACACCAGGGTGGGAGGAGCCAGCCTAGAGTGTTTGGGTTAGAATTCCCAGGCCTGTCCAGCCAGCGTTTCCTGCCAGTGCCCCACCCCATGCACACGCACGTCACCCCCCACAGAACAGTGACAGTCCTGGCGTGTCCAAGTGGCCGGGGCTGGGTGGGAGGGAGGTGGACTCAAGATCTCACTGGCGGTGGTCTGTTAACTCCTGGGGCTGGATCTGAGCTGAGACAGGGTCAGTGGGCAGGGCCAGCTCTGCGGTCAAAGCATACTCAAACTTTCTGGATGGTTCCAGCCACCTCCTGCCAAGGCCTGCTGACTGGAGGCCCACAGCCAGCCCTGGGCCCGGCCCACCTACACTGCCTAGGCCTGAAGGCTGGCCTTTACAGGCCGCCTTAGAGCCCTGTGCCCTGTGCTGAGGTGGGGCTGGGAGAGTCTCATGGGAGGGAGTAGGGACACTGGACAGGGAATCTTGGCTGAGGTGGCTGTCCAGGGTCCGGCCCTTCTGAGTTGGGGACTGGGACAGACTTACGGGAGTGGTGAAGATACCCATGATCTCCTCGGGTCCTTGAGCCTTTACTCAGTTATTGGGGGCATGTTCCTCACATCCTAATCACCCCTTCCATCCTACTCACCCCCTTTTGTGGCTACCCTGGGGCCCCTCCTTTCAGGTGGAAGATGGAGATTTACCAGAGCATTGATTGCAGTCCCCGTGGGAGCCAGTCTGCTCAAGGGTCAGGGGCAGGGACTGGTGGATGAGCATCAGCAGACTGGCTGCAATGTTCCCTTCCTCCCTTTCCCCTGTACCTCCTAATAACTATCTGCAGGGTGGGTAGGGAGGCTTGGAGGCCCGCCTGTTATTCAGCTGTTCCCTCTGACCTCTGCCTGCCCCCTCTGCAGCTGGCCTGGCTTCCGGGCTTCTTGTCTGTAGGAATCTGGCCTGGCAGAGTGGGCCCCTCCAGGTCTCCCTAGGGCTCTCCTGGAGTTTCTTCTCTGTTGGATGACCCTCATCCCACAGCCCCAACCCCTGCTGTCATGAGGCCCAGAGAGGGCCAGCGACTTGGCCCAGGTCATCCGGCATTAGCCTAGCACCACAATTGCAGACACAGGCTCCCCTGCCCCATGCCCTGACCTCCTGGCCCACCACGAGATTGGGAGTTAAATGAGAACTAACTCCTGAAGGAACCTGGCCAGGCCTCAGTGTCCCAGCCTTGAAGTCCTTAGCCTTTATGCGAGGGGCTGTCAGTCCTCACACAGGATCATTTGCTCTGCAGAAATGGCATTTATCCCAGCAGCCCTCTATTTGCCACATGGGAGCTTTCTCCAATCCCCAGCTACCTGTCTTTCTCGGGCAGGGTCTGGTGCCCTCTCCCTAGTTCTGGGGCCACCCAGTGACCTTGAACAGTCCCCTCCCAGACAGGGCTAGTTTCTTTGCTGGGCACCAGGCCTGTGAATGGTGTCTTCCCAGGGGTATTGGGGGATGAATGGGACAGTGTAGGCTGTGGCCCTGGCAGAGGCAACCCAGTGTTCATGCTGGAGCCCTTGGGTGCCTCTCCTGTGAGCCTTGGGAGAATGGAGGAACACGAGAGAGAGCAGCATAAGGCAGGGAGGTGGATAGCACCCCATTACACAGGAAGGGCTGAGCCCACGAGGCCGTGGGAAAGCAGGCAGGGCAGCTAGCTAGGAGCCCCACCCTAGAGCTGATAAGTCACCCCCCTGCTGACAGCTCTTCACCTTTGATCCCCAGCCAGCTGTCCCCATTCTGCAGGTGAGCAAATCAAGGTGCCCACAGTGATTCTCACCCCCTCCCTGGTGGCCCCAAGGGCCCTGGGCTGGGGATGGAAGGTCTATTTCTTCATGGTCAGTCAGAGCTAGGCCTTCCCTCCCTTGGCTTATGTGTACATGCCAGATCACTCTGTGGTGGGACAGCCCTGGCAGCCACCAGGCCTGAGAGCTCTCTCCTCTTCTCCTCTGCAGGGGCAGAATCCTTTTGAGCTGGCCTTCTCCTTAGAACAAGCCCACCCCGGGGAGACTGACTTCAGCCTGGAGTGCCCAGCCCGTCCTGGTGAGGGGCCCAGGAGGGCGGGGACTGTGGTGGAGGGCTAGGTGGTGCCTGAGAGCCACAGGGACCAAATGGGCCTCATGTCCTGGTCTCCTGGTGCAGATATGCCCACGAGCCAACCCATCGACATCCCAGATGCCAAGAAAAGGAGCAAGAAGAAAAAGCGGTGCCGGGCAACTGACAGCTTCTCAGGCAGGTTTGAAGGTGAGTAGGGTGGGCGGAGCCAGGGGCAGTGGGTAGATGACTAGGCCACCTAGGGTGGCTCTCACTATCACCCATGCTCCCCAGATGTCTACCAGCTGCAGGAAGATGTGCTTGGGGAGGGTGCCCATGCCCGTGTGCAGACCTGTATCAACCTCATCACCAACCAGGAGTATGCTGTCAAGGTGAGCACAGCGCCCTCACCTGCCCTCTTACCTCTTCCCAGCAGCGCCTGGGATCTGCTGCGGACCCTGGCAGTGGGAGGAAGGGAGCTGGCATTCGAGCTCCTGGACTCACAACTGGGGAAAACCAGTGTCTAAAAATGGCCCCAGGGCCAGTGACTCAGGCTACCCCTAGGAATCCAGGTCAGCCTGCACCGAGTCCCCAAATCCAGACAGAGATGGGAAGTGACTCTGAAGGGCAGCCCCTTGGGCAGGTGGCTGAGGACCTGGTACCAGAGTGGCCACTGAGAGTGGGGTGGGGGCAGGGCTTTTATCAAAGCTGATGTTCGCCTGCTGGGTAACCTCAGGCTGGCCCCCTGGGACAACAAGTGTCCCTGGATTAGTTACTAGGATTAAAAGGCAACACCATATTTAGGGCTCAGCATTCAGGGAGACCAGAGTAGAGCCTCCTTCGTGCCCTATGACCCAGGTTATGGCATGGGCCCTGTGGCCCTGTGACCTCTGCTGTCTGGCCAGACTGTTGGACTCTGCATTCCAAGAAACCTTCCAGGCTCTTCTTAAGACCCTGCATTTGGGCTGGGTGGGGTGACAGGAGACTGGCTGCCCAGGCAGGGAAGCCAGGTGCTCCCTGGCAAGCAGGGCTGACCGGAAGCTTCAGGCTCTGGTGGAAGTCCAGTGACAAGGATAGCTGTGGTCGCTGCCCCCGGAAGCTCCCAGGTGCAGTGGGCGATGTTGTGGAAGAACTAAACACTTAGAATGGAGTCCTGGCTGCTGTGGCTCAGTGGATTGAGCATTGGCTTGCCAGCCAAAAGGTCGCTGGTTCAATTCGCAGTCAGGGCACATGCCTGGGTTGTGGGCCAGGTCCCCAGTTGGGGGTGTGCAAGAGGCAAGTGATTATTTCTCTCACACATCGATGCTTCTCTAAATAAATCTTTAAAAAAACCCCGAACACTTACAGTGGAGCACTCTGCATACCAGGTGTATCTGAGTACCTTTCTCCCAAAGAGCCTGTTGGGCAGCCTGGCTTACTGTCGCTGTTTGACAGAGAAATTGAGCCTCAGAGGGATTAGAAGGCCTGATTCACACTGTGTGCGGCCTCCCAGAAGGCTGTCTCCCTCCTCTGAGGCACTGCAGTCTTCTGTGTGGAGTGGGGTCCCAGCCAGATTCTCCAGGGACAGGATGAGGTTTGCTTTAGTGCAGAAGGGTGTGGCTGGTGGCTTTGTCTCAAGAGGCCCTGGAATCTGGTTTTTCTGCCCCTCATTGGGACAGGTGTGTTTGTCAGTAGACAGGTGGGACAATGCATAGGCCCAGATCTTAGAGGCCAGTGGACTTGCATGCCTGGCTGCTGCAGGAGCCTGGCCTGTGGAACACACCACATTCCCTTCCTCCAGGCTGCTGTGGTGGGTAGGGAGCCCTGGGCATGGGCGGTGACACAGCCTGCCCACCCTCCCAGCAAGAGGGGACCCGAGGCACCTTCTGACTCCACCTCTCTGTGAGCAGAGGTGGCCAGGGGGGCATGTGGGTGATGGGCCCGGAAACTTCTTGCCCTTAGAGCTAGAGCTCCTGAGTGCCAGGCGGGGTTGGAACTAAAGCGTGAGGTGGCTTACTGAGGCTCCGGAGTCCGGGAGGCTGGGTGTGCTGGTGGCCAGCAGGGCTACTCTGGGCTGGCCTGAAACACCCAGGCTCGTGGGGCCACAGACATCAGCACAGACTCGTAGGGAGGCAGGACTTGGCGCAGAGGCAAGTGGGTATGGCTTGGCTGGCAGCCAGGTGCCCAGAGGCCCCTCTAGTCCCCTGGGTGGTGTGGGAGCCAACACAGTGGCCACCAATCCCCTTGTCAGGGAGGAGAGGCTTCTCAGTCTAAGGGAGCCTGCCATTGTGAAGAGGTATTCCCAGGTCCCAAATACATCCCTGAGGCCTGTCAGGGTCAGGAGTGGAGAGGGCCTGGCTCCTTTTCTCTGCCCTCCCGTCCCACTCCCTCCTTCTTCGGTGTTGCTCGGGAAACACATTGCCCCACTACTTGTGCTGATGCCGCAGTTCCGACTTCTGGCAAATTCTGGGTCCCCATAGGAGAGCTCTGCTTTCTAGAACTTAACGATCTAAAGCTCTAACAGTTTCAGGCGTGGCACAGGGGAAGTTTCTGGTGGGGGCCCCTTGGGCTTTGGAAAGTCAGGCTAACCCAGCTGCTGTGTTCCCCCCACCCCCACATGTTTCAGATCATCGAAAAGCAGCCCGGCCACATTCGGAGTAGGGTTTTTCGGGAGGTGGAGATGCTGTATCAGTGCCAGGGACACAGGTAATGTGATTCACCCTCAGCCCCGAGCCATATTTTAGCAGATGAATGGGCCTGAATGCCTCTTTATCCCCAGCAAGCATTTAGGGAGCTCCCACAGTGTTCCAGGCCATTGTGGTTGGGCCCAGTGTTAGACAGGCAGTTTAAGGTTGGTGGGTGCAAGGAGGCCCATGGACCCAGTCCCAGCCTTCCTGTGGGCAGGTGGCAGTGGGGAGGGCAGGCCCCTCCTGGGCTGGGCATGCAGAAGTGCCTTACTCCTACCCTCACTCCTGTCCTGTCCCCCACCCCCACTGCCCACCCCAGGAATGTTCTGGAGCTGATTGAGTTCTTCGAGGAGGAGGACCGCTTCTACCTTGTGTTTGAGAAGATGCGGGGTGGTACGTGGGGCCTGGGAAACATGCCCAGCTAGGTCCTAGTGAGCTGTGGGCTCAAGGCCACCATGAAAGACCCTTTAGAGGGTCCTCTATACCAGAGGGGGATTTTGGGGTCTGAATTTCCTGTCCATACAGCAGCTCAGTTCAAGGACTTTGGGCTGAAGGAGGCCAGAGTGGGGGCTTCCCTGCCAGGTGGGAGGGGCTGCTGGGTGGTGGCCTGGGGACACAGAGGTGATCCTTACACATTTTTTTCCCCTCCATCATGGCCTGGCTCCAGGCTCCATCCTGAGCCACATTCACAAGCGAAGACACTTTAATGAGTTGGAGGCCAGCGTGGTCGTGCAGGACGTGGCCAGCGCCTTGGATTTCCTGCACAACAAAGGTGGGTTGTCTGCTCAGGGTGCCACCTATTTTTCACCATCCTGCCTGGGTCCTGTGGGTGTCCAGCCTTGCCCCCAGCACACCTGCCCAGGACTCCTGAAAGATACGCCCACCCACCCACTGACCCTCCCTCTTGGTCTTGGTTCTACCCACAGGCATTGCCCACAGAGACCTAAAGCCAGAAAACATCCTTTGTGAGCACCCCAACCAGGTATGGGGAGCTGGGGGGTGGCCTTCCCTGTGGGACAGGGTGGATGGGGCCCTGTGCAGGTTGGACAGGAACCCCACCTCACTCCCTTCCCAAACCCCTCCCAGGTCTCCCCCGTGAAGATCTGTGACTTTGACCTGGGCAGTGGCATCAAACTAAATGGGGACTGCTCCCCCATCTCCACCCCAGAGCTGCTAACTCCGGTGAGAGCCCCAGGGGCAGGGGCAGGGATGGGGGTGGGGCAGATGCTGGGGAAACTGGGACTGCATCTTGTCCCAAGCTGAGGTGCAGGGCTACTCACACGCTGGGGCTTTGGAACTCTGGCTTTCCCTTAGCAACAGCCGATGATTGGCCCTTCGGGTGTGATGGGGCGGGGCCGTGGTCAGGCAGGGAGGGGCGGGCTTTCAGCACCTGTTGATTGGGCTGGGGTGGGGGTTGAGGCGGGGCCGAAGTAAGGGGGCAGGGCTGGCACTCATCAGCCTATGATTGGCCAGGCAGGGTTGTCATTCACAGCGGGCTCAGGCTCAGGTGATTGGGCGTTCCTGCGCCTCTCGGTACCCTGGGAAGTCCCTGTAGGTTGCACCCTCCCCCGCTGCATCCTGTTGTCACGGACACTCTCTTCCTTTCCCACAGTGTGGCTCTGCAGAGTATATGGCTCCTGAGGTGGTGGAAGCGTTCAGCGAGGAGGCCAGCATCTACGACAAGCGCTGTGACCTCTGGAGCCTGGGTGTCATCCTCTACATCCTGCTCAGTGGCTACCCACCCTTCGTGGGCCATTGCGGCAGCGACTGTGGTTGGGACCGCGGTGAGGCCTGCCCAGCCTGCCAGGTGTGCAAGGGATCTGCTGTGGGCCCCCACCCCTTGCCCTGTGCGACTCTTAGCGCTTGGCCCCTGAACACTGACCACATCCACAGAGTAGTGCCGGCCTCACCTTCGCAGGTTTCTTGAGGCTCTTTGGGTCCCACACCCTATAGCAAAGAGCAGTTCATTCAGGTAGCTGAGGTGGAGTGAAGCCTATGGTTTGGGGTGATGGGGCTTCATGTTTCCCGTACAGGGCTGGAAGCACAGGATTTAAGTCCTGGAGCCCTCAGGGCAGCTCTCCAGACCAGCTACCCCCAGATCTTTGTTTCCTCACCTTCCTAGGCCCCTGGGAGTCCCGGCTCTGCCAGCTGATCCCAGGACCCTGGGCCTGAGTTCTACTCTGTTGTCTGAGTAGCCCGTCCAGGGTCCTTGTACCTGGTTCCTGGGCCACAGGGCAGGCCTCAGGACCCTGACAGAGCATGTCAGCAGTGTCACAGCCTCCTGGGGGTCTAGACTTGCCCATCAGATGGCCCTTAGGGCTGTGGTTGACCCTTTTCTCATGTCCTTCCCCAGAACATGCTGTTCGAAAGCATCCAAGAGGGCAAGTACGAGTTTCCTGAGAAGGACTGGGCCCACATCTCCTTCGCTGCCAAAGACCTCATCTCAAAGCTGTTGGTTCGCGATGCCAAGCAGAGACTGAGCGCCGCGCAGGTCCTGCAGCACCCCTGGGTACAGGGGGTGAGTACCAGCTCCCTTGGGACCAGCAGGGCATGGGAGCTTTGCCTCTCTCCAGCCTCCAGTGGCCCAGGGTTGTGATTCAGAGCAAGTGTGGGAGAACCCTTGGGGCCCAGTGTCAGTCCCTTGCTGTGGCGGGGTTCTGGGCATTGGTCACGGCCACCCTCTGGGGACCCAGGCACGGTTAGGAAGTCTCCCCCCACCTGCTGGCTAGGTTGGGGTGGGGACTGCAGGAGCTGCTTAGCAAATCCCCATCCTGTGCTCTGGAGCTGTCGGGCCTCTTCCCGCCTGGCATGGAGCAGCAAGCTAAGGTCAGCCAGGGGGCAAGCGGGTGCGCAGCCAGCCTCAGGCAGGATTCTGTCCCCGCTGACCCCAGAAGAGCCTGGCATTTCTCCCGGCCAGGGGTCGTTCAAGCTGGGGCCACTAGGGCAGGAGGCCACATGGTAAGCGAAGACCACCTACTCAAGGCAAGCCAGTGGAGTGGGCTCTGAATTCTTGCTGGGAGTTTCAGGAGACCCTGACTGAGAAGGAAGAGGAGGGAGTGGGCCAGGAGTGGTTAGACGGGGTGGCTGGTGAGCAATCAGTCTGGGGGAGCTGCTAGCCTCCACCACAGGCGCTCCTGAAACACCCCCTTCACCCCAGCTTTCCTCAGTTTCCAGGCAGGTGTACTCTTTAACCCTTGGTGTCACAGACAGCTGGAGACCTGGGAAGGTCAGCCCTGGGGAGGGTGGGCCTGGCTCTGTTCTTTACCCCACCTCCCTGGTCCCCTTGCAGTGCGCTCCAGAGAACACCCTGCCCACGCCCATGGTCCTGCAGAGGTGAGGCCCCCGTGGGGTCCTGGGGCCTGGAGGGGTAGCTCCTAGTGCAAGGGTGGGTTGTGTGTTAAAAGTTAAGTTCTTTAAAAAGACAAAATCCTTTAAGTTGTAAAGGAAGCCACTCAGGCGTGCGGCATCCTTATACTCAGTGATGGATTATGCCCTGGGCTGGGTTTGGGGACACTGGGGGCCCATAGCCCCTCCTCCAGGGCACTGCACAGACCCTGGGGTTCCAAGGGAAGCAGGGGCTACACCTGGCAGCTAACCTCCCCCTCTTTGGTGACTACCTCGCTCTGTCCCCAGGAACAGCTGTGCCAAAGACCTCACGTCCTTCGCAGCCGAGGCCATTGCCATGAACCGGCAGCTGGCCCAGCGCGAGGAGGACGAGTTGGAGGAAGTGGAACAGGGCCAGCCCATGGTCATCCGACCTACCTCACGCTGCCTGCACCTGTCCCCACCATCCCAATCCAAGCTGGCCCAGCGGCGGCAGCGAGCCAGTCTGTCGGCAGCCCCTGTGGTCCTAGTTGGGGACCACGTGTGACCCCTCCCTCCCTCTGTACATTGGTCGCCCCCTCCCCCATTAGATCTCAAGAGTTTTTTAAGCTATTGCCAGCCAGTGACCAGCGGGCTGAGCTACCCGCCCTCCCTAACCCCCACCATGGGTTCTGAGTTGCTCAGCTCAGCTGGGGGTGTCTTTTTATATAAAGTTTTTGCTGTTGGGTTTTTCTTTTTTTTTTTCTCTGTCCCCTACCCTCATTTTTTCCCCTTTGAATGGTGTTAAAAGCAAACAGGTGCCCTGGGAGAAGAGCAGAGGGGTGTGTGCTGCACGTACCCCCGCCCCGCCCCCCTGGCCCCGCACGCTCACCCATACTGTGAAAGGCCTTGAGCCCGTGCCCTGCCCGCTGTGACTCAGGAGAGGAGGACCTTCGCTGTCTTCCAGAGCTGGGGGGCCCCGGAACACACCCACCCCACCCCCTCCCCAGCCCTCACAGTGTTCTCAGGACTGGACTGACCCCGCATCTCCTTTCATCCCAAAGGCACTCTGGGGGCCAGTGCTGTCCTGGGAGTGGGTGGGTGGGGTGAAGAGCTGCCAAGGAGACCCACCCTGCTGGTGGCTCTTCTAGGGGGATGGGCCACTGGAGGAATGGGAGGGGCTGGACTGGCACCTGTCAGCCAACGTGGAGGTCCTGTAAAGCCCCTCACCCCAGGTGCCCAAGTGCCCCTGCTCAGGACTCAGTCTGACCATGGCCACACCCTGCGCCTCCCCCCCCCAGACCATTGCGTTGGTATAGAAGCTCTATTAGCCCTGCCTCCTCCCCTTCGTGGAGCCAGGGCTGACAAGAGGTCCTGCTGAATCCCTTCTCCCCCAAAGGCAGCATTCCCGCTCTGCCCACCTTCAGGAAAACCTTCCCCCTCAGGCACCCAGGAACCACCCTACCCCAGTACCCAGGTCAGATGTTGCATGACCCGCTGGGCTTGGGGAGACTGACACCCCTCTTTGTGCTTGGGTGGGAAACACTATGCAATACAAGCTTCTTCCTTTGTGCACGTGTGTGCTTCTGCCAGCAGGGTGGCCCCCCAGCCCTCACCAGGGCAGCTCGTCTTGGGTTCTCGCTGGGTCTTCAGGCAAGCCAGCTGGACACCCCTCTGGCGTCTAGTTTTTCATTCTGTTCCATTAGTTTTTTAAGAACATCAGTTGACTTCCCTTTCCTATTCTTGAAGAATACTTGAATGTCAGGGGCCTCATGGGCTAGGGGGCTCGGATACTGTCCCCTCCCCCAAGTCTTGTACAGTTGTTGCTGTCTGCAGGCCGATGCCCATCTCCACCCACCCGACTCTGGGCTGGCCATTCCAAAGACCCCGGGTGGGCCAGCTGCCCTCCCCTCCATCATTTCTTGCCCGTTAGTGGTTCCGTGTATCACAACGGGGGGTTCTGCCTTTTTGTGAAAGAAATGAGGCCTCACCCAGCTACTGGTGCTGTGGCCACTTCAGTCTGGAAAGCTGAGCTGTGAGCAGCTTTTTTTTTTTTTTCCTCCCCACCTCAAAGTGGGACAGCCACTCCCTCTCCCCCATCATGTCTGCAGTGCAACCTGGAGGGCTGGCCAGAACCACGACTGTGAATGAGGCCCCGGGCTGCTCCGCTGCTCTGGCCCCGGGGGAAGGGGCAATGGCAGTGTTTCCATGTTAAGATGTATTTGAAAAGACAAAAACAACTCAAGTTTTTTAAAAGTGGGGGAAGAACACCAAGCACTTTAACTCCACTGTACCAGGCACACTGATACAGCTCAGAAGTTTTCCTCGACACCAACTGTCAGTGCCGGAATTTTGTATTCTGTTTTATAAGGATTTAATAAAACTCATAAAAACTTGTCCTGGTCTTCTGTTGCCACAAAGCAAGCTGGTGCCCCAGACCTAGCGGCCCTAAACCGTTGACAGTGATACAGGTCGGAACTTGGGCAGGGCGTATGGGGGTGGGGATTCAGCGGCCTGCTCGGTCAGCCTCTGGCACGTTTTGTGAGTGGCTTCCCACATTGAGCATCACGTTTTCAAGGTTCATCCACTTGAGCGAGTACCGGTGCTTTACTCCTTTTTGTGGCCGAGTGATAATTCCAGTATCTGGGTGGACCACGTTGTGTTTCTTCATCTGTTCACGTTATCACTTGTGGCCACTGAAGTGTGCTGCTGTGGATGCACTTGCACAGGTTTTTTGTGGATGTTTGTGTTCGTTTCTCTTGGGTGGACACCACAGAAGGGATGTGAGCAGAGTGGAGACCCGATCAGATGTCAGTTTTGGAAGGACTGTTCTTGCCACCACCTGGAGTGTGGACTTGAGACCCAAAGGACCTGGTGAGCCATTGTCACCCTCGAAGGCAGCCTGGTGAGGGATAACAGGCCTGGTGGGGGTGATGCCTGGCAGGTCACAACATGATAAATGCCAGGCATAGTGAGGAGATGACCCACCAGAACCTGGGGACAGTCTTGATGCTGGTTGGGAGTGAGGGGGGCTCTCTGGGTTGTTGGGAGGGAAAGCACACCTGGCAAGGTATAGGCACTAGGACCCCGTAAGATAGGGGGGTGTAGCAGGTCACCCTTTTCCTGCCTAGAAATCTGAGATCAGCAGGTGGCACACCCTCTTGCCACCTGGCCCTTCAGGAAGCAACCTGGGTACGCTTGAGCCTGCCCCTGCCCCTCCATTTGTTCAGCTACTTCCTAGACCCTTCCTCTCAGACCCCACAGCTACCCACCCTCGGGCCAGGCCACCACCAGCCCCCTCCAGGACCATGGCCCAGCCTGGCCTCCCGGCCTCCCAGCCCCCAAAGGCCGTATCTCAGTTTCCCCAGGCTCCTCTCTTGTCCCTTGCCTGGCCTGGCCTGCGTGTGTGGGTGGGGAGAGGTGGGTGCTACATGCCAAGCCACCACCCTCCCAGGTGGCACAGAGCCCTGCCACGCCATGCCAATGACCGTTCCCTGCCCCCTGCTGCCTGCCAAACCCTGCAGCCCAGCACAGCTTGTTCCCTGAGCCTCTGCTGCAGATTTTATGTTGGTGGTTTCCTCTTGGCAGATCCCGCCCTTCCACGTCTCTCCTCCAGGAGCAGCAGGAAAATCCTGGAGCTGGAGCAGCTGGGAGCTTTTCCCAGGCTGGTGACTGCAGCTGCCCTGGCCGCACTGGGCCCTGTCTCCACCTGGGTAAACAGAGACGTCAGCTTGGGCTCCCCAGCTGCCTGCAGGCACTGGCCTCTCATGTCCCATGAGAGGCTGTCAGAATGACGTCTGTGCCCTGGCTGGTGTAGCTCAGTGGATTGAGCACAGGCTGCAAACCAAGGGGTCGCCAGTTCGATTCCCAGGCAGGGCACGTGCCTGGGTTGCAAGCCAGGTCCCCAGTGGGGGCCACGTGAGAGGCAATCACACATTGATGTTTCTCTCCCTCTTTCTCCCTCCCTTCCCTTCTGTCTAAAAATAAATAAATAAATTCTTAAAAAAAAAATTAAAAAAAAAAAAGAATGACATCTGTTCCTTGGGGAGCTGTGCTCGATCCCCTGGACAAGACAGCAGCAATGCTGGTGCGCAATGCTTACACAGGAGGAATAGCAGGGCTATGGAACCTCTTTCCAGTAATGGCGCAGTTTTCCTGCAAACCTAAAACTTTAAAAAAAATACATTTTTTAAAATAAAGATTTTATTTATTTTTAGAGAGAGGAGAAGGGAGGGAGAAAGAATAATGTGTGGTTGACTCTCACATGGCCCTCACTGGGGACCTGGCCCGCAACCCAGGCATGTGCCCTGACTGGGAATTGAACCGGGACCCTCTGGTTCACAGCCTGTGCTCAATCCACTGAGCTACACCAGCCGGGCCTACATTTTGTTTTTTAAAACTGAAGTGAGAGAAGCCAGACACAAAAGGCCATGCAGTGTGTGATTCCATTTATGTGGAATGTCCAGAGCAGGCACATCCGCAGCAGAGGCAGGAAGTGGGTTCTGGGTCTTCAGCGGAGGGAAGGAGTCAGGGTGACTGTGGTGGGGATGGGACTTCTTTTTGGGGTGATGGTTGCATGACATGGTAAATGCACCAAATGTCATTGGACTGTTTGCTTTAAAAGAATGAGGTTTTTTTTTTATCATCACCCTAGGAAATGCTTATTGATTTTAGAGAAGAAGGGAGGGAGAGAGGGAGAGAAACACCATTTGAAAAAGAAACATCCACCTGATGCCTCTCGTACATGCCTGGAGCAGGGACTGAACCCCCAACCTAGGTGTGTGCCCTGACCAGGAATCAAACTTGAGACCTTTCAACGGCACTCTAACTGACTGAGCCACACCCACCAGGGCTGAATTTCTTCTTAATAAAAATTAAAAGGATGAGCCCCAGCCACTGTGGTTCAGTGGGTTGGGCATCATCCCCCAAAGCAAAAGGTCCTCAGTTCAGTCCCAGGTCAGGGCACATATGAGAGGCAACCAATCAATGTTTCTCTCTCATGTCTACGTTTCTCCTTCTCTTTCTCCCTCTCTAAAAACATTTTTTTTTTAATTAAAGGAATGATGGGACCAAGTTTGTATAGGGTCTGGTACACAGCAGGTGCTCAATAAATGAACCAAAGAGTGACTTATCACCCCAAGGAATAGGGAGGAGGCCCGTGGGGGTACCCCCTCCCAGACTAAGAGACTTGCACAAGTTTTCATTCCTGTCACTGTCACTGATCCCCTTGACAAGCCCTCCCTGTGGGTCACCCCACATCACTGTCCTCCTTCATTTTCTCATCTCCAGAGGAAATCCGGTGACCTCCTGGTCTTAGATTCACTCAGAAGGGGGAGAAATGGGTTTAAAACAAAGCATGATGGCATCAAGTCAGATGTGAGGAAGAACATACCATGTGGGTCAAAGCTTGATGGGGTGAGATGGGGCGAGGGAGGGGAGGGCCGGATTCTTGCCTCTGGTGTGGGGACAGGCACCTGGAACCCAGAGGCTCTGGTCCCCACTCTGGGCTCTATCTACTTCCTCTATCAAGACCACACAGCACTCCTTGCCAAATAAGGTGTGAGGTCAGTGGGTGACCCCAGGCTGGTACCATGGGGTTTCCATCACACCCATCACTGTCTCATGGACACTCAGTTTCCCCATGTGGAATGTGAGGCAACAGCTTCATCTCTCCCCTGCCCCAGTTTCCCTTTTGTGACCTCCGGTGAGACTACAGAAGGCTCAGACACCAACAACACGGGGCTTGCCCAGTGCTGCACACTTGGCTCGGCGGGCAGGGGGGCCTCCCAGGTCGGGGGTTCCAGAACACCCATACCGAAGGCCGTTGGAGAGAGCTTCTGATGAGAGGTTACCAAGGCCCCAGAATGATATAAAAATGACATATGGGCACGCACTGGCATTGCCAGAGTTTTATATGCATGTTCCTTGTGGCACCCACTCTGCAGGTGCAGGAGCCATATGAGGGTTGGAAGGTCAACCCTTGGTCACTCCTGGCCCAAGGTCATTATCCCAGTGACTCAGCCTTGCCCAACTTGTAGACCTTCATTGCGGATCGCCGTCCCCATCTCCCAAGACGATCTTACCCCTCGCTGAGGCCTGATGTCAGGCACGCAGTGGCAAGAAACCAGCTCACAGCCTCTCCAAATTGGAGTCAGAACCAAGGAGGGGTGAGCAAGCCCCTGGCCTAGACAGGGATTTTAAGGGGCCACCACAAAACATAGTCGTCAAGATAATATTTCGTGCTGTGAGTTTTTTCAGTGACCATTGTAAATAGATTCACATGCAGTTGTAAGAAACAACATTTTGCCAGGTTTCCCCCAGTGGCAACATTTTGCAAAACACAATTACAATGTCACAACTGCAATATTGTCATTGCTACAACACATCTCATCGGGAAGGCACCACTTTCCCTTGTATCCCGTGTGTGTGCGCGGTTCCTTCCTCGTCCCCCCGCAGGTCACGTAGCAAACATGTATGTGTTCAGCCAAAGGAAGCTCAGCTCACCCTCTGTTTTCACCTGGAAATGGACCCACATCAGATATGAACCAGGCAGCTTCAGATAGAACTTTCTGGCATGATGAACATGTTCTCCATCTGCACTAATACCGCAGCCACCAGGCACACGTGGCTATTGAGCCTGTGACGTGGCCAATGAGAATGAGAAACAGAATGCTTTGGTGATTTCATTTTTTACTCATTTAAATGTGTGTAGCCCAGTGGGCTGCTGGGCCCTGGTGGGAAATCCCCCCCCTTTTCAGTAGAAGAGGCCCACTCTCTGCATTGTCTTGGGTTTCACCCCAGTTTCTCGATTGGTCCCAAGCTCTCGTGTCCTCCGTCCATTTGTCCTGTGCCCTGGGCATACAGTTGGTGCTCAAAACATGCTGTTGGAGGGAGAGGCCAAGTGACTGAGGTCTCTGGACGGCTTTCTAACACCCGCTCTGTTCCTCTGTGTGAGATGGGGCTTGCCCCAGCCCAGGTCTCGTTTTACCCATCTGTAAAATGGGGGTTTTCTCCTGTCTTTCACACTCCTCACTAGGTTTCATGCTCTGTGATGGCCATCTGGGGTAACAAACTCTGCAGCAGTGAGCGGCATCTGCGAGGCGGGGGGGTCGCCAGGACGCCCACTCTGGAGTGAGGGGTGGAGGCAGGGGACAAGGACCCAGTGGGAGTGGAGTGCCCCAAACCCCTGTATCTGGGGCCCTGGCTGGGAGGGCCACTCCAGGCAACCCAAGCACAGAGGAGGAGACCGTTTCAGACGGGGAACAGGCATGGAGCTGTCCAGTCACTGTGCGCAGGCAAATAGCTGATGTGTCTGTAGTTGGAGGGACTCTTCAGGAGTTTCTTTTAGTTCACTCACATCTCCTCTGCCTGTCTGCCTCTTTCTTTGCTTGATCCCTGCCTTCCAGTCATAAAAGCAATATGTATTTGCTATATCCCAGGACTATTTTATTTCCCAGAAGGAAAATATATAAAACACATCTGTGCTTTGAGTTTTAACAAATTTGTATGTGAATAAATGTTTTCATTTAAGGTGTCCGCACTGGGGGAGGGGAGGCAGTGACTGTGGTTCCCTCCCCGCAGGGTGGGGGCGGCCCCATTGCACGGTCCCTGCCTCCAGAGGAGTCCTGCTGCGCTGTGGCATGTCAGGTGGTGCCACGGTCACTGGGAAGGTCGAGTCTGTGGTTTGCTTTGCTGGCAGGCCCTGGCTCCTGGTCCTTCCCTTTGGCTCCAGACTGCAGGAGGGCTGATTTCTCCATGGGAACAGCAAGAATTTGGGAGTGTTTCACGGGGACAGAGTTTCAGTTTGGGAAGATGTGAATGTTCAGGGCTGGATGGTGGGGATGATTACCCCAAACAGGACTGTACTTAATGCCCCGGAGCGGTGCACTTAGAAGTGGTTAAGATGGCAAAGTATGTTTTACTACAATAAAAAAAGTAAGTAAACCAAACAAGCCCAACACAGGCTTCTTTCTGGCTCCATTCCTGGATGGCCGGGGCCCATCCGTCCACATCTTCCCACTCCCAGGCACACAGCCTCTCATGGGACAGAAGGGCCTGGCTTTTGGAGGGAGTCATGTGACTAGTCACACCTCTTCCACCCATAACTCATGGGCAGACCATTCACACGAGCCCGCCCAGCCCCAAGGAGTTAGGGGTGCAGCACTACCACGCTGCTGAGAGAACCCAGAATATGTGGGGGACAGCAGCCCTGGCACCCCATCTGGGTTGGTCCGCTGCCCCAGGCCATGGCCGCATCCCTGTGCCCTCAGGACGGGCTCTGCCTTTGGGATGGGGGCTGGCACGGGGGGTGCTTTCCAGGGAAGGGGGGTGGCGCCAGCATTTGAAGGGCACAGGGACCCTGTGGAGACAAACAGGTGGCGCACAGCAGGACCACACACTGACGTGTCCTGCAGGTCACCAGCCAGCCAGGGCAGAAGCAACGCCCTGCCTTACAGACCAGCCAGGCGAGGCTCCCTTTCACTCAGCCGCCATGGGGCTCGCACGCCCAGTGGGGCCGGATGGGCAGGCCTGCTCACTCGACACTGTGGAAAACAGAACACAGAGCTGATGTCCGCATGGTCTCTGCTCTGCCCTGATGACAGGGACAGGCACCTTCAGATTTTGCAGAGCTGGCCTCTGGCCTGTGCTTCATTCTCCCCAGTGCTCGGGAAGGAGGCGTTGTATCTCTCCCGGAAATAGCTCTGTGAAACGGAGGGAAAGCAAACCTCAGTGCTAGGTCTCATCGCTGAGGAGAGAACCTCATTATTTGGAGGATTTGGGATTTTCCACTTCCTAAAGAGAGAGGTGTGAGGAGGGGTGGAGGTAGGACCCCATCACTTTGGCTCAGGTGCCCCCGCTTGTTTACCTAGGGCTCCTTGGTGCTGCACAATCCTTTCTGAAGGGGGTGCAAAGTGTTTCCAGAACATTCCAGCTTCTTAAGTACTTACTCCTGGAGTATAACAGTCAACCCTAAAGCTTGTAAAACAGGTCATTGGGTCAATCTCTAGATTGACATGAGGAACAGAATTTGCTGCTCAGCTGACTTGTAAACTTACCAATATACCAATCAAACCTGTCACTGACTTTCTGGAGGCCCTTCCGTGTCTTTGAAGACCCACAGACCCCCAATGGTAGTTTCTCCCCTTGGTGTCTCTCCTGGGCTAGGTTTTCCAGAAGCAGACCTGAGACATGGACTCACGGGAATTCCTCCTTGGACTAGAGTGATGCAGGTAGCGAGGCTGAGACTTGTGTGACTGGATTAGTGACCTGGCTCCCCTTCTATGACTCAGACTATTGTTTCAACGCCACTGAAATTCTGAGAAGTTCATGGAGAGCTACACACTCCTGGCTGGTCTCAGTCACAGGGGACTCCTTCCTTTCCCCAAGCCCAGTCACATACTCAGTTCATGACCTGAGAGAGGCCACGCTGTCCCTGCGGGTGAGCATCCCATTCTGTGTGCAGGCAAATCCCGCAGCAGGAGTGGGTATGAGTCTACAAATGGCCCGAGGATTAAGTCCAGGCAGAGCGCACTGGGCACCTGACCTGGGCCCTGCCTATCTGGGGTCACTGACCCACTTGCAGGAGGTCCCCGCCTGGCTGGGAAGTCGAGGAGAAGGTTGGGCTGGCTTGTCAGCAGCGTTCTTACCTTTGACCCCAGCTAATGTATGCCAAGTGGAATCGAGGGGCATCCACCCATAGCTGATCTTACTTGGCAAACTTCTGGTATGTAGGAGAAGAAAACCTTTCTCTCTACACTCTTAATTTGGGGGCCTACAAATTCAACTAATGGAAGACATTTTAACAGGAGGCATTATTAATTTTAGCTTTATTAATTAAACTTATTAATTTTACATGCTTGAGGCATTACAGATATAAGTGAATGCCCAAAGGAACAGCAGGGCTTGAGAGCTCTCACACACAGTAGTGAGGGAAGAGAAGGAAACAGCGCCACTGATGGCAGAGCAAACGAATTTTAGGGAAAATAAATGGCCCTCAGGAGAACAGGCGGGAGGTGTAACACTTCGTGACCAAGTCTGTCTGGGATGGTGCCGGCTTCTCTTTTCCAAGAGGAGAAAATTAGAGTTGATCCCAGGAAGGGATTTATGACAATTTTCTTTCAAGAGGCTCTGCTTTTAGGCAGATAAGAGATTTTAAGCATTCATATGCCTTCAGCTCAAAACAGTTCTTATGCCAAAGTAGCATATTTTGGGGTGGCATATCCTGGTCCCCTGCAGTGGCCTCTCCCGCCCCCTAGTTTTGTTTTTGTTTTTGTTTTTTTTTTGCTAACTGTCCAATATATTTCCTTCAATATCAGGCATTTTGGGTGTGAATAGGCACCCCTGTGTGACAGTTCCGGTGCCCTAGCGTCAAGGTAGTGCAGTGGGAAATGACATCGTCCCACTTGCTGGCCAGTGAGAGTTGTATAGGAAGCGTAGAAGCTCCAGAAATAAATTTAAATTCCTGGATTGGGCGCCACATCCGAGTCTCCATCAGCCTGGCTATCGGTTTCCCCTGGCCCTGGTGGTTCCCTGAGACCCCGCCCCCTCCAACTTGCCAGTCCATCCAAACTGTTTCTAGTAGCTTTTCCATGCTAACAGCCTGTCTTGCTTCGTGCTTCAGACTTTGCTAAAATCTCTCAAATAAGCAGTAACTGGCCTCAGCGTGCCCCACACCTCTCGCTAAGTGGCCACAGTCCCAGCACTAGCAGCTGCCAACCTTGGTTTACAGCTTGGCCTGTCCCGGGTACCTCCAAATGTAGCAGCCATCTGCAGGTCACTTTGTAGCTCATGCTTTGTGGCCCGAGGCAGAACACATGTAGCAACTGCAGTTGGCCTGCACCTCCCAGGAGGGGCCAGAGCCAGCACACCCCGTGGACAGCTTCAGACCACACCGAAGCACCACGCAAACACCTCCACAAATGAAATACTTAAGGGTTGGACTTGAAGGCAGAAGAACCCCACTGAAGTAAATCGTGCAGCATGGAGTGGGCGCCTGCACAGGAGTCACAGCCAGTTATTGCAAACAATGCTCTGGGGGGTCAAACCCTCCCACTGACGTGTCAACAGCAACTAAGGCTCAACTACAACAGGAGGCTGTCCACAGCCCACACCGGGTGCGGCGGGCAGTGCACCTGGAGTGCCCAGCTCAGGTTATCAGGGAGGCTGTGCCACTGAACCCTACAGGACACCTACCACATTAGGCCTCTCTACCAAGCTCGGGATATATAGCAGCTCTACCTAATAATGGAAACAGATACAGGGAGGCTGCCAAAAGGAAAAGACAAAGTAACATGCTCCAAATGAAACAACAGGACAAAACTACAGGAAAAGAACTAAACAAAGTGGAGACAAGCCATTACTAGATGCGGAATTCAAAACCCTAGTTATAAGGATGCTCAATGAACTTAAGGGAAGAATAAATGAACTTAGCAAGAACTTCAATAGCATAAAAAAGACATGAAGACCATAAAAAATAACCACTCAGAAATGAAGGATACTTTAATTGAATGAATAATTTATAGGGAATCAACAGTAGAGTAGATGAGCTGAGAATCAAATCGGCAATTTGAAATATAAGGAAGCAGAAAACACCCAAACAGAATAGCAAAAAGAAAACAGAATCGCCCCACATGAGGATAGCATAAGTAGCCTTTGGAACAACTTCAAATACACCAACATTTGCATCATGGGAGAGCCAGAAGGAGAAGAGAGAGAGCAAGAAATTGAAGACCTACTTGAAAAATAATGAAAGAAAACTTCCCCAACCTGGTGAAGGAAATAGACAAGTCCAAGAAGCTCAGATAATCTCAAACAAGGTGAACCCAAAGAGGCCCACACCAAGACACACCATAATTAAAATGCCAAAAGTTAAAGATAAAGAGAGAAGCCTTTTTTTAAAAAAAGATTTTATTTATTTATTTTTAGAGAGAGGGCTAAGGGGAAAGAGAGGGAGAGAAACATCAATGTGTGGTTGCCTCTCAATCAACCCCTACTGGGGACCTGGCATGCAGCCCAGGCGTGTGCCCTGACTGGGAATCGACCCGACAACTCTTTGGCTTGCAGACTGGCACTCCGTCCACTGAGCCACACCAGCCAGGGCAAAGAGAATCTTAAAAGCAGCAAGAGAAAGGCAGTTAGTTACCTACAAAGGAGCTCCCATAAAACTGTCAGCTGATTTCTCAACAGAAACTTATCAGGCCAGAAAAAATTGGCAAGAAATATTCAGAGTGATGAAAAGCAAGGACCTACAACCAAGATTACTCTACCCAGCAAAGCTATCATTTAGAATCCGAGGACAGATAAAGAGCTTCCCAGACAAGGGAAAACTAAAGAAGTTCATCACCACCAAACCAGTATTATGTAAAATGTTAAAGGGTCTTTTTTAAGAAGAAGAAAAAAAATATGAACAATAAGATGGCAATAAATACATAGCTGTCAACAGTTGAATCTTAAAAACAATATAAACAAACAAGCAGAAAATAAATAAATAAATATATAAAATTCCTGGGGCAGACTGTGTAAACAGCGCCCTCTAGAGGCTGGCGCTGGCTTAAAGAGGGCTGTGGTGGTTCAAGGATCCCTTGGGGGAAAAACTCACACATCCTCAAAGAATTATTATTGCAAGAGACTTCGGACAGGTGTTTGATCAACAAACAGCAAGAGATGTCAATAGGGTGAGGCAAAAAAGTCGCAGTGATCTTCCTGTCATCCCTGGGGCTGATGGACTCACTTTCTGCATTGGTAATCTGTGTCTTGGAGAAGCAGCCTGACCTGAAGCTAAAAACGTAATATTATTATGTCAACTGAACTTAACTGAGATGTGGTTTATTTACAGTGACCTACACAAATCTTAAGTGTAGTTTGATGAGTAATTTAGGCAGGAACCTGTAACACCCCCACCCTCATCAAGATCTAGAACTTTGCTGCCTCCCAGAAAGTTCACTCCATTCCCCAGACAACCACTGTCCTGATTTCTGTCACCACACAACTCGTGCCTGTTCTGGAAATTCATCTAGCTGGGACTATACATGATGTCCCCAGCATATGGCTAGAGAGCTGTGACCTTGCAAATAAATGTCCAACATGAGGGAAGAAATGTCGTGGTTGAGAGAAATTTTTAAAAAATTTTGACTTGAGCCTGGCTAGTGTAGCTCAGTGGATTGAGCGCGGGCTGGGAACCAAGCAGTCCCGGTTCGATTCCCAGTCAGGGCACATGCCTGGGTTGCAGGCCTGGTCCCCACTGAGGACCATGTGAGAGGCAACCACACATTGCTGTTTCTCTGTTTCTCTCCCTCTCTTTCTCCTTCCCCTCTCTCTAAAAATAAATAAATAAAATCTTTAAAAAAATTTTTTTAACTTGAAACACAAAAACTTTTATTAATAGATATGTTGGTCTCTTTCCCTGGCTAATAACAGAAGTGTGAGGTGTTTAAAGAATAAATACAGATCATGTAAATTGTACCTCAGAAGTAATTTAACTACCTTTGACCACCTTTAAAATGGTGATTTGAAAGAGCATGGTCGTCAGCTCATCAGCTTTTGCGTTTCATCCTGATCTTGTTTAGAAAATACAGTCTCGCCGGGGCTCATGGGCTCAGTTGGCTGAGCAACACCCCACAAAGCAGGAGGCTGCCCGTTTGATCAGCCCTCAGGGCGCACGTGGGCCTGATCCCTGGTCGGGGGCCTTTGAAGGGCAACCCATCCATGCTTCTCTCCCTCTCTTTCTCCCCACCTTCCCCTCTCTCTAAATGTGTAAATAAAATCTTTAAGAAAAAAAAAGACAATCTCGCTCCTGAGGAAGATGCTCTCTAATCAAAACGACCAGCCCCACCTTCTCCTAGGCTCTGACACCACAAAGAGGTGGGCATGGCAGTCCTCTTCTCTAACCATCGATGACCTTAAATTTCCTTCTTAATTTATTTTTAGAGAGAGGAGAAGGGAGGGGGGAAGAAAGGGAGAGAAACATTGATGTGAGAGAGAAATATCTATCGGTTGCCTCCATCTTGACCAGGGACCCAACCCGCAACCCAGGCCTGTGCCCTGACCAGGAATTAAACCAGTGACCCTTTGCTTTGCAGGACAATGCCCAACCCACTGAACCACACTGGTCAGGGCCACAGCTGATTTTTTTAAATGTTTACTTACAATCCCTAGCCAGGCAGCCTCAGTTGGTTAGAGCAGTGATCCAATACGCCAAGGTTGCAGGTTCAATCCCAAGTCAGTCCACGAGAAACCATTGAATGTATAAATAAATGGAAGAGCAAATCAATGTCCTCTCTCTCTCCCCCTCTTCTCTCTCTAAAATCAATGAAAATCAATCAATCAATCAATACATAAAGTATACATACAAATTAAAAATGGTTTCAAACTTAGGGGATCTTATGAAAAGCTTTTAATTTAAAATATAATCAAGAATAAGGCATATTAAAATTGAAATTTTCTTTCATTTCAGAATATTTTCTTACGTATTTCTAAAGGAGTAAGTCTCGAGTTTTTCTTTTTCCTTTTCTTTTTTTAAGTTCTGTTTCATCTCTGTAGCAACAAGGCAGATACAACAAGACACAACACTGAGGGTCAGGCGTCACTGCCTGTTTTAATCCCTGCAAAGGCTTGCATTTTGCATCAAAGTTGAAATGGCTGAAGCTTTCTGAATTCCCTATGTTTTCTTTAATAAAAACTCTACAAGTAGGGCCCTGGCTGGTGTGGCTCAGTGGATTGAGTGCCGGCCTGTGATCCAAAGGGTCGCTGGTTCGATTCCCAGTCAGGGCACGTGCCTGGGTTGCGGGGCCAGGTCCCCAGTGGGGGTATATGAGAGGCAACCACACATTGATGTTTCTCTCCCTCTCTTTCTTCCTTCTATCCCCTCTGTTTAAAAATAAATAAAATCTTAAAAAAAAAACAACTCTACAAGTAGGTTAACTATTAATAATCTGACTGATACCTTTTGTGAAAACCTTTTTGTTGTGAAATGTTACACATTTTCAGAGCAGTGCATGTCATGCAGAGGGCTAAATTAACATTTTAAAGCTATCACATGACCACTGACAGGACCCGAAAAGCCCTCTCCCCCCCCCTTGCAACCTCGACCCATGTGGGCCTGGACTTCCCTTCCCCCAGCGCAGCCAGTAACTTAAACTTTATGATTATGACTTTCTCACCTTGTCTATAGTTTGACCACATGAGTATGTGGCCTAAATAATATTAGTTTTGCTTTTTTCAAAAATGTATATAAGTGAAATTATACTGCATGTATTCCTTTGGCTCTGGTTCATTTCAATTATTCCATGCAGCTGAGCGTACTCATTTTCATGACCGTATGTATCCCATTGTATGAATCTATCTTCGGGTTGACTTGTGTTACTTTCAGCTTGGGGCTGTTACCAAAAAACGTGTTGCTATGAATATGTCTGGCTGTATATGTGCACGTGCTTCATTAAAGTATATATCCAAGGGTGGAATCGCCAGGCTGTAGTGTTTGTGTGTGTTCAAATGCACTTGAAGATGTTAAACTCTTTCTCAAAGTTATTGCATAAATTTACATCCTTACCCACCACCAGGATCTGACAGCTCCCACTGGCTTGCATCTTTGCAATGCTTATTAGCACACCCGAATTTTGGTTCCCAATCTCTCGGGTCTGTAGTGCTATCTCATTGTGGTTTCAATCTCCATTTCCCTACTCACTAGCAAGGCTGACCACTTTGTAATTCATTGGCCATTTGGTTCTCCCCTTTGTGAATCATCTAGCCGAGTACAGCCCAATTTTCAGCTTGGCTGCCTGACCTTTTCTCAATTTCTAGGAGTACTTTTTTTTTTAAGAGAGAGAGGAAGAGAGAGAGAGAAACATTGATGTGAGAGAGAAGCATCGATTGGTTGCCTCTCACATGCTTCTAAAGTGGGGATTGGTGCCCGGACTGGGAGTCACATGTGCCCAGACCGGGGGTCGCACATGCCCACACCCAGACTGGATTGAACCCACAACCTAGGCATGTGCCCTGACCGGAACTTGGACCTGTGACCTCTCGGTTACTGGATGATGCTCCAACCAACTGAGCCACACCGGCCAGTGCTTTAGGCACTCTTTACAGATTCTAGATATAAGCCTTTTATCAGCTACATGCATTACAAATACCTCTTTCGTGATCTGCCTTTTCATTCTCTCAATGGTTCTTTAGAACAGGTCTTATTTAATTTTAATATAACCCAATGTGTCATTCTTTTCCTTTATTGTTATGTGACCTCAGAAATCCTTAACACAAGGTTATAAAAGTATTACCCTGCCTCATCTTCTACGACGTTATTGTTTTGTTTCCCATCTGCGCTCATGGTCCTCCCCAAACTGACTTTGTGTGCAGTGTGAGGGAGGGGGGGGCCCTTTTGTATTTTTTCTGTAGTGATATCCAGTTGTTCCAGCCTCATTTTAAAAAAGATTTTATTTATTTATTTTTAGAGAGGGTAAGGGATGAAGAAAGAGAGAGAGAAAAACACCCATGTGTGGTTGCCTCTCTCACATGGCTCCCACTGGGGACCTGGCCTGCAACCCAGGCATGCGCCCTGACTGGGAATCGAACCTGCAACCCTTTGATTTGCAGCCCGCGCTTAGTCCACTGAGCTCTGCCAGCCAGGGCCCAGCCTCCTTTTTTAAAAAGATTTTATTTATTTATTTTTAGAGAGAGGGGAAGGGAGGGAGAAACAGAGGGAGACAAACATCAATGGGCGAGGGAAACATGGATCAGTTGCCTCTTGCACGCCCCCAGCAGGAGACCTGCCTGGCAACCCAGGCACAATGTGCCCTGACCAGGAATCAAACGGGCAGCCTTTGGTTTGCAGGATGATGCCCAGCCCACTGAGCCACATCAGTCAGGGCCCGGCATCCCTCATTGAGAGATGATCCTTTCTGCACTGCTGTGCACCACTTCCTCTACTGTAACCAACCCTCCAGATGTGAGTATGGTCGGCCTTAGGCTCCTAGTCCATCCATCCATCTGTCCTTCAACCTCCTTTTTAATGACTATAGCTGTTTGAGAAGTCTTGCTAGCAATATGGACAGTATTGGGTGTGATGAGAATCCCTCACGTGGGATGGTTCTGTTTCACACCAGCCATTCATCTCAGGGTCTCTACACCATCGGTAATTTTTTGCCTGGATCAATAATTTCAGGAAGACTTACAAACGCTTGGTGATATCACCTGTTTCACTAGCCTTTCAAACCTGGTGAACCCAGAAGCCCTCCAATTTCAGAACAAATGTGATGTCATATGGTGGGACCCGAGCAGACTGTGCATTTGAATTTCAACTTATCGCCATGTACAAATTCCATTGCAGGTGGGCAGTTGCTGTGCCTCTTCATGAAACCTTCAGACATGGAATGGCTTCTGTTGTTTTCCCTCTGTCCCATCAAGTAAACTGTTTAGAGCCGACCTCCCCCAATACCATTATCAGGTAAGAACTGACGGCTGAAAATGACCAAGTGAAAAGTGTCAGGAGTCAGAACACTGACAAAGAACATGAACTTAAATAGCTGGACCAACGGACGTGGGTGGGTTGTGCAGTTACCGCAAATTCCTTCTGTTCCAATATCGTGCCCCTTTGCAATGGGACTTCGAGGCTCTCATCCAGAGGGGAAGTCTGTCTCTCCACCCCTCTGCATTTAGGCACAGCCATGTGACCTGCTTCAATCCATAGAATGTGGCAGAAGTGAGATGTGGGAATTAGATGTGATACAAGGAAGTCAGTGTAGCTTCTTGAAGGCTGGGCTGCTGCGTGGAAAACTAGTCAACAGTCAGCACCCATTCATTGCCCAATATACCAAAGAAGCCATCTTGCACCTTCCAGCCCAGCACCCCCAATTCTCCAGGTGCCTGTGGTTTTATAAATTAGCCCAGGTGAGATCAACACAGGAAATGCTCAACCAACCCCTAGAATCATTAAAAAAAAAAAAAAATAGTCCATTCACTCTGTGGTCAGCAGAATGATGCCCCAAAGATGTCCACATCCTAATCCCCAGAAGCTGTAAAAATGTGAGCTTCCATGAAAAAAGGGACTTTGCATATGGGATGAAGTTAAGGATCTTGAGAGGGGAAAATTATCCTGGATTCCCCTTGTGATTTCCCACGATCATCACAAGGGCCCATATAAGAGGAAGGCAGGACATTCAATAGTCATAGATGTGATCCAGAGATCAGACCCAGAAATGCAGCCACCCCTAGATGCCAGAAGAGGCAGGAAATGATTCTCCCTGGAGCCTTCAGAAGGAACCAGCCTGCCCAGGCCTGGATTTTAGCCCAATGAGACCCATTTCAGACCCCAGAATGGTGCAATAATAAATGTGCTGTTTTAAGCCACTACATTTGTGAAATTTTGTTACAGCAGCCCTAGGAAACTATTACACATCCCCAGAAACTTTCCCCATGTCCCTCCAAACCTTTATATGTGCTTACAGATAACCGGAACTACTCACCAGGCAACTGTTTATATACATAACCACATAACACTAGGGATTATTATAAGGGAGGCAAGAACAAAGTTACTTCCCTGCCTGTCATTAGCAAGAGGTGTTCAAAGTGGCTACCAGGGCCAACTGCATCAGTTACACGCTTTTAGCCACAAGTAACAGAAAACCTGATTCTGCTTGCTTAACTTCATAAAGACGTTTATTAGCTCAGAGAACAAACAGCCCAGGCCAGGGCAGCCCCAGGCTCAGGGCGGCCAGAGCAGTTCAGCAGTGTCATTTCAGAACCAGGTTCTTTCCATTGCCCTATTTTGCCATCCTAGGGGTTAGTCTACAGAAACTTTTTCTGGAATCCTCCATCATGTAAACTTGTCCTCTCATCTCAGTGGCCAGCACTGGTCACATGCCCAGTTCTCGAACTGATCAGCCAGTCGGCCAGTCATTCATGCCATGACAGCTGCTGTGATCTTAGATCTTAATTTTCAACCAGAAGTTCTTTTATTTTTAAAAGATTGTATTTATTTAGCCCTGGCTGGTGTGGCTCAGTGGATTGGGCACAGGCCTGCAAACCAAAGGGTTGCCGGTTCAGTTCCCAGTTGGGGTGCATGCCTGGGTTGTGGGCCAGGTCCCCACTGGGGGGCACATGGGAGGCAGTCATACATGGATGTTTCTCTCCCTCTCTTTCTCCTTCCCTTCCCTTCCCTTCTGTCTAAAAATAAATAAATACAGTCTTTAAAAAAAAACGACTATTTATTTACTTTTGGAGAGAGGGAGAGAAACATCAGTGTGTGAAAGATATATTGAACATTGATCAGTTGCCTCTCTGACACCCCCAACTGGGGACCTGGCGCACAACCCAGGCATGTGCTCTGACCGGGAATTGAACCAGTGACCGTTCGGTTCACAGGCCAGTGCTCAATCTACTGAGCCACACCAGCCAGGGCAGAAGTTATTTTAGATACTGTTGATAGGACTATTGTGATCTGAACTTATATTCTATGTTGACAGCTAAAACAAATAAGAAATTACACAAGTTATAATCACAATCCGAAGAAACTTACATGGTTTACCAAATGATGAAAGAAAAGTATAAAATCATTTCTAAAGAAGGGGTCTGCAAATATTTTCTGTAAAGGGCCACAGGGTAAATATTCTTTTCTTTTAAAGGAAGAGTCTTTTTTTTTTTTAAGATTTTATTTATTTATTTTCAGAGAGAGAAGGGAGGGAGAAAGAGCAATGTATGGTTGCCTCTCACATGGACCTCACCGGGGACCTGGCCCGCAACCCAGGCATGTGCCCCGACTGGGAATCGAACTGGGACCCTCTGGTTCCCAGCCCGCGCTCAATCCACTGAGCTATACCAGCTGGGCTGGGTGAATATTCTTGACTTTGCATACCATATGGCAATTACTCAAGATTTTTCTGGAAACCAGGGAGCAGGTAGACAGAAAGCAAGTGAATGGGTGTGGCTACATGACAATAAAACTTTACTTATGACCCTGGCAAAGTGGCTCAGTTGGCTGGGGTGCTGTTCCAGTGTGACAAGGTTGTGGGTTCAATCCTCGGTCAGGGTACATGCAAGAATCAACCAATGAATACATAAATCAGTGGAACAACAAATTGATGTATCTCTCTCTTTCTCTCTCCCTCTCAAATCAATTTAAAATTTTTTTAAATAACAGCGGGTAGGCTGGGCCAGGTGTAATTACTAAGGACACCTGTTAAGGAGTATTGTTAGCGCTACACTGGAAATAGCAATATGAACTCACAGTCTTTAAAACTTATCAATTTTACCTGAGCACTGAAGTAGCCTTTAATCAGTTTCCCACCAAAAGTCTGTGTGCAATAATTGGAGAGGAATCCCCAGTATTGGAAATGCAGTCTTCACCCCAAGGAATGAGAGAGTTCTTTGGGAAAATAGCTGCTTTTATATTTCTGGGCAAGAAGGTACAATACAGGCTGGAATATCTCGTTGTCAGCAATCAAGGATGCTTCTCCAAGTTCTGGGAGGTGCTGAAGGCACACAGGAGCCCAGGTGAAGGTTATCCTTCATCAATAACGATTACAGGTAGCAAGCCCTGGCTGAGTGGCTCAGTTGATTGGAGCATCATCCTGCGCAACAAAAGGTTACAGGTTCGATCCCCAGTCAGGGCACATACGAGGGATTGCAGGTCCAATCCCTGGTCGGGGTAAGGGAGACAACTGATCATCATTTCTCTCTCTCCGCCGTCTTCTCTTTCTAAAATCAATAAACATATCCTCAGTAGATGATTAAAAAAGATTCTGCTCTTTGTAAAACACAAACCAAACCAAACATAAAAAAACAAACACAGTAGTTGTTTATGCATAATAGGATGATAGATGGTATTCATTTTTTCTGTATTTTTCTGGCATTTGCAAGTTCCCACCTTTTTTCACACATGTATTATGTAAGGCAAGGCTGCAAGGTGTTGAGCTATGAGAGCTGTAGGATTCACAGGGACCTGGCCCAGAGTGTGGGCCTGAATATCTGCTGAGTCTTGCATGCACAGAGCATCCCTCACTCGATACAGCAGCAGCCTCCCCCGCCTAGCCTCAGTTTGCCCCTCTGTACAGCAGAGGTTCCCTCCACTGGGAAGGCAAACCAGCCAGGGCTGAGGGCTGGGGCCCCGGTTCCCAGGTCTGGGATATGGGCTGCGGGGTCCAAGCTTTGGGGTGGGGTCTGGATTTGGGATTTGGGTACCTGGGTCAGAGATCGGGATCTGGGTCCAGGGACTAGGTTCAGTGTCTGGGCTTGGGGTCTGATGCTTGAGATCTGGAGCAAGTGTGGGATCTGGAGCAAGTGGGCTGAGGCCTGAGGGGTGTGGGGCCTGGGGTTCAGTCTAGGATCCGAGGTCTGAAGTCTGGGACCCAGGGTCCAGGATTCGGGGTCTAGGGTCAGGAGTCTGAGGTCGGGGGTCTGAGGAATGCGATCTAGAATCCGGGGTCGGGGTCTGAAGTGGAAGGTCTAGAGCCCGGGGCGCAAGTGCGAAGTAGGAGATGTAGCGTGCGGGGTCCCTGGTATGAGGTGCGGGTTCTGGACCGGCCCCAGCTGCTCTTTCTGTCCCCCGGCTCTCCCGATCCCGGTCTCCTCCCTTCCCACTCCCCCTCCTCTGCCCCCTTCCGTCGCCCCTCCCCCCCTCCCTGCGCCCGCCCCAGCCAGCCAGGCCAGCCCCGCCCGCCCCGCGGCGGCGCACCGACAAGATGGCGGCGGGTGGGAGCGGCGGCCGCGCGTCGTGCCCGCCGGGTGTCGGTGCGGGCGCGGGGGGCGGCCCGGGTCCCAGCGCCAACGCTGCCCCCGCCCCCGGCAACGCGGCCGCCGCCGCCGCCTCGGCTCCCGCTGCCCCCGGGACGTCCCCTCCGGGCTCGGGGCCGGGCGCGCAGGCCGCGGCGGGCGGGGAGCGGGCGGCCGAGGAGCCGGGGGCGGCGGCGCTGCTGCGCGAGCCCGTGTACAACTGGCAGGCCACCAAGCCCACGGTGCAGGAGCGCTTCGCCTTCCTCTTCAACAACGAGGTGCTGTGCGACGTGCATTTCCTGGTGGGCAAGGGGCTCGGCGCGCAGCGCATCCCCGCGCACAGGTGGGCCGCGCCGCTCCGGGACCCGGATCCCGGACCCCGGGACCCACCATCCCCGAACCCGGGACCCCTCCTCCCAGGACCCCGGGACCTGCTATCTCCGGGACCCATCATCCCCGGGACTCCACCATCCCCGCACCCGCTATCCCGGGACCCTCCGTTGCCATCTCCAGGACCCCGGATGGTCTGTCCACAGACCCTGCCATCCCAGGACCTGCCATCCCCAGGACCCTGCATGACCCCACCAGGGCCCCTAAGTCTCACCACCTGGACCTTAGGACCCTGCCAGATCGCCGTTATCCCACAGGACCCCTCCAGGACCTCCCCTGCCTTCAACCACCTTCCCCAGGCCCCATCTTCACTGGGCCCTGAGACCCTGTCAGGCCCCCACCCATCCCGCAGCCCCCACTAGTCCTTCCCTGTTCCCAGGATCCCCATCAGAAATTCGTGGCCCTATAACCGCCCCCAACCCTGCCACCCTGGCCAGGATTTCCAGGCCCTGTGACCCCCACCAGCTCCTCCACCCTTGGGCCCTGCCGTTCTGCCCCAGTGACCTCCTCCATGCTGTGGCCCCCAGAACTCCACCAGATTCCCCCTGGTAAACCCAGGACCCCCAGACTCCTGAACTATGTAGCCCCTCCCTGTAACCCGCAGCCCCCTGGCTTCCCCAGCCTCCCGACCCTCCCCTAGCCTGCTTACCACCCCCCAGCTCTGACCCCCAGTCCCAGAGCCCTTCCAGCCCCCTGACCCCAGTCCCTGGACCTCCCCAGCCCTTTACCTTGCAGCCCCCAGGCCTCCTCTGTGGAAAAGGCTGCCTTGTTGGTCCAGGCCCTGCCCCTCTGCCAGTTGCCAGGGTGCAGCCCTCCAACTCCTGGGTTGGGTGGGCTAATGTCAGACACCGGCCTGCCCACTCCTGGTCCCTCTGATCCTGCTCCCTATCACACCCCAAGGACCTGGGTGGGGAAGGCTCACTGGGGGGCCCCCATGGGAGAAGGGGGATTGGGGACTTTCTTGCCTCTCCTCTGGCAGTGTCCCCCAACCTGCTGTGAGGGTCTTCCACCTCTCTGGAGTGTGCTCTATAACCTGTGCCTTCGAGAACCTTGCTGGCTTCTTCGTGGTTACTTGTGTACAATTGGGCCTGCATTCCTCTCCTCAGAATGTTCCAGGCCTGTGGTCAGGTCCCCAGGACCTACCCTGGCTCCTGCCTGGTGCGTGTGCGGCCCTCTCTCTTGTCCTTGGTGTGGGGAGCCCCTCTAAGCTTGGAGTGGGGCAGGGCACTGGTCAGTTTGTCCCCTGTGATTCCCTCCTGGACCCCTGGCCTTCCTCATGCCCCTCCCGCTCCTAAATACTGCTCAGTCTAGTCCAGGCTGTCCCGCCCACCTGACCCTACTGGAGCCCTCTGGGGCGGGGCAGGTCAGTGCAGCTGGAAGCCCTGCTCCCCCAGGGGACCTCAGGGTTTTGCTTGAGGGGAGCTAGGGGGCTGGGGAGCCCCTACTCGGAGTGCCGCCTGACCTTGGGACATGTAGTAAGTTGTGCTTAGTAAGTTGTGCTTGAAGGTCCATTGGCTGGTGGCAAAATGGGGACAAGAAAGGTGGGCATGGGGACCCCTGGAGAGAAGCAGAAGAGGGGCCTGGCTGGTGGCCCTGGAGCCTGGGCTCTGGTGGGAGATGGAAGTTAAGTGAGTAAGGACGGTGTGACATGTAGTGACACTTTCTGAGAGCAGGAGGGAGACACAGGGCCCAGGGATGATGACAGGGCTGCCCTGCTCCAGGGTGGACACCCCTGAGCAAGTGGCACTGAGCAGGACATGAAGGGGCATGCAGGGCTCAGGGCTTCGGGAGATGTGGCGTGGAAACCAGAGGGGCTGGGCATGTGGGAGACCAGGCAGAGCCTAAGCAGTGGGAACAAGAGGCACCTGGGCCACTGTGGCTGCATCTGCTTTGAAGGGTAGAGTGGGCCACAGACACCGCGGGAGACGGCTGGTTTGATGGGGGCAGCAGATGGGGGACACACGGGGTTCAGCGTCTCTGGGAGAGGCATGTTCCTGTGAGGTGCCAAGGGGTGGCTTGGCAGCTGAGGGAGCGTGGGGGTCTTGGCGGGGTTTCCTGGACTCCTGGCTTGAGCAGCCCAGGAGAGGACAGGTGTGGAGGCACACATTGTGTTGGGGGGACTGAGATACCCTGGAGACACGGCCAGAGGTGCCGTGACCGGAGGAGTGTGCCTCGGGGTCTGTGGTCTGCAAGGGTCTGTAATGATGGGGGTGGATGGGTCGGCCTGGGGACAGTGTGTGGATGGAGCAGGAGGGGTGCTTAGGAGGGGCAGTGAGGAGCCATCCTGAGTGGGGTCTGGGGTGCAGCCTGTTCTGGGTGTTGGGGCGCTGGGATGTTTGCATCCCAGTGTTCATCATCAGACTGACCCACCCCCGGACCTGTCACTTTCTTGTGACACTAGCTTCGCAAGTCCCATGTCGCTGTAGGCTCCGTGCTGGCTTCCCACATCACCAATACACGTCGCCGCTTCTGCAGCTGTGGGCTGTCCCCCTGGGTCCTGAGAGCTCCCTGGCCCTGGGTACTTGATGTCTGGAGGGTGTCCAGGCCAGGCACTTTTCTTATCCCATTGCCTTGGCATTGACACCCCACTCTATGGACACCCCCAGTAGAAGGTTCTAGTTGTTTTTCTTTTTTGCTTTTGGGTGATTATTTTATTCAAATTGATACAAACTTTACCAGTGGTGGTCAGAGGGGTGACTGCCCAGTGAGTGACCTGGGTTCGCTACCCCTCAGTTTCCCCACCTGTGACCTGGGACTGACCACTCAGATGCCTCTGTCCTGGGGCCACCAGGAAGAGTGACTCCATGACCCAACCATGTGCTTATCACAGCGGCCCAGGGCTCTGCTAAAGGACTGGGGAGCTTAGATGGAGGTGGGGACATAGCCTAGCGCAGAGTTAGCTGGGCTGGTGGAGAGCGAAGCTGTGAGTGAGTGGGGCAGAGTGGCCTGGAGTGTCCCGGTGTTTGGGACACTGCCCAGCTGACTTCGTGGCCACTCCTCCTGAGGGGGCTGGATTTGGGAACCTGATGTGAAGAATTGAGTGGAAAGCAGACCCCTTCTCATCCAGGTGGTCAAGGGTCAACCTCAGGGTGATGTGTGCCTGTCAGGGACCCCAGTAGCACGTGACAAGAAGGGCACCTCACCTGGGTGTGCCTTTGCCCCCAAACTGCAGCCCTGGTGTCGTGGGTTCAGTAGGGGCATCCCTCCAAAAAAAGACGTATTTATATCCTAATTCCCAGAACCTGTGATTGGAACCTTATTTGCTACTTTGAAGATGTGACTCAGTTAAGGGTCCCAAAATGAGCCTATTACCTGGGTGGGCCCCAAACCCAATGACAGTGTCCTTGTGGGTGACTCCCAGAGGAGAGAGAACAGCCAGCCCTGTTATGGCAGACGGAGATACTAGGTGAGGTGGCCACAGGCCCAGGAACATGAGAGCCCCCAGAGGCTGGGAGAGGCAGGAGGGGACCCTCCCCCTGGGCCTCTGGAGGGAGCATGGCCGTGTGACACCTTGAGTTTGGAAGTCTGGCCCCTAGGACTGGGAGAGAAGAGATTCCGATTTGCAGCACTTTGGATAGCAGCCCTGGAAACCAGTCTGTCCAGTCTAATCAGGAGAAAGCACACAGCAAACCCCGCCTGGACATCTCCTGCAGGACACAGCAGTCACTCCTCCAGAATGCCTGGGGCGCGAATACCAGGGAAAGGTGGAGAAAATGTCACAGCCTGGGCATCCTAAGGGGACAGCTGCATGCCACGTGGGATGCGGGATAGGGTCCTGAGGCAGAAAGTGGACGTTAGTACCAGCACTGGTGACATGGGAACAAGGCCTGAGATGGGCTTTAAAAAGCAGAGAGGGAGGGGCTCATGCTAATTTTAAGGCGTGGTCTGGACCCACTGGCTCCCAAGGCCCAGCTTAGGGTGGTCATGGCTGAGACTCGGGGTGGCCCCTGCTCTTTGGGTGCAGGGTGAAGTGGGGCCTAGGACCCGGAACAAGAGGGCATTTGTGACAGCGGAAGGGGCTAGCCCTGGGTAAGCTCCTGTCCTGTCTCCTGCTCTGATCAGCTTTGCAGCCTCTACCCCACCACCCTATGCTGTTTTTATCTCATATCTCTTTTTCTTCTAACTTTCCAAAGCCCCAAGTCTGTACTGTGTTGTGCTTGGCTGGCTGTGAGCAAAGCTTTGCCTGTCTCCTGTCCTGCATCCCCAGGGCCCAGGAGAATGCTTGGCATATAGTAGGTGCTCAATAAATACATGTTGGTCCCTCCTGCTAGATCGAATGTGTACATTCTCAGGGCTTGCTCTGAGGAGGTAGTCACTGTCTTCAGGGCAGCATATTTGTGGACACACTAATCTGGCACTGGCACAGAATTAACTGGGATTTCTGTCTTCACTCTCAAGGAAAATGCAGCCACGCTGAGGAGCAGCATTCTGAGTGTGGAACGTAGGGCAGTCTGTGTCTGGGGTTTCTTTTGTGATCTGTGTTTGTGTTAGTCCAGTGGCACCCTTTTTTTTTTTAACTTAATTTTAAATTTATTTTTGAAAGATTTTATTTATTTATTGACAGAGGGGAAGAGAGGGAGAAAGAGAGGCAGAGACACAGGATCGGTTGCCTCACACATGCCCCCTGCTGGGGACTGAACCCGCAACCTAGGCAAGCACCCTGACCAGGAATCGAACTGGTGACCTTTTACTTTGTGGGATGACACACAACCCACTGAGCTACACTGGTCAGAATGTGACACCTTTTTTGACTGTGGCTCTCTGGTGTGTTTTGAGAATTGCTCAGGAAGTTCTCCCCAATTTTATTTTGTGTCGAGACCTTTGCGGCTGGTCTGATACACGGACTCTTGCAGAATCGATCGCCCATCTGTCCTTCCCTCCAGCCAACAGCCATGGAGGCACGGCGCTGATAGAAAAGCGTCTCCCTGCGGGATGCACCTCCGATCATAGCGGCAGCAAACGCATGTGAAGAGCCAGATAGTAACTATTTTTGGTGGGCCGTAGGGTCTCCAACCCAACTGTGTAATTCTGCCTTTGCAACACAAGAACGGGAACACAAGTATCAATGAGGATGGCTGTTTTCCAATGAAACCATTTACAAAAGCGAGTGGCAGGCCAGACGGGGTCCGAGGGCCGAGTTTGCTGGCCCCTGGTCTAGTGGTTCCTTAATGATCTTGTGAATCATTTGGTCAAGTACTAAAGTGAGTTAGTGGGGAACTGGTCTTCCCAGAGGTGCTGGGAGAACTAGCAGTTAAAATATGGAGTATTGCCTTGGCTGGTGTGACTCAGTGGATTGAGCACTGGCCTGTGGACTGAAGGGTCGCTGGTTCAATTCCCGGTAAGGGCACATGCCTGGGTTGCAGGCCAGGTCCCAGGTGGTGGCGTGAGAGAGGCAACCAATTGCTGGTTCTCTTCCACATCATGTTTTCTCTCCCTCCTTTCCCCTCTGTCTAAAAAATAAATAAAATCTTTTTTTTTAAAGATTTATATTTATTCATTTTTAGAGAGGGGAAGGGAGGGAGAAAGAGAGGGAGAGAAACAGCAATGTGTGGTTGCCTCTTGCGCGCCACCTCGTGGGGACCTGGCCCGCAACCCAGGCATGTGTCCTGACTGGGAATCAAACCAGTGACCCTTTGGTTCACAGGCTGGTGCTCAACACTGAGCCACACCAGCCAGGGCAAAAATAAATAAAATCTTTTAAAAAACATCTGGAGTATGTCTGGGGCCGTGATCTCTTTCTCCATGTACTCCGGGCATTTTCCTGGTGTCCTGGTGAAAGTTTTGTAGTTCCCAGCACTGTATGGCTCTTGCATTCATTGCTGAGTTTTGGCCTAGGTGTTTTGTTATTATTTCTGTTGGGAATCATCTTTTCTCCATTATGTTTTTTCTAGCTGATTATTGCTGAGAAGCTATAGATTCTGGGGCATATTTATTTTTATGTGATTTGAATTTATTTCTGAACCCTCTTAGTGTTTATAATCATCCAGGGGACTCTGGCCTCGCCCTGTGCAGTAGACTTTTCCATGCCAACCGGAATATTCTAGACCTGTGCTCTCCACGACTAGCCATCTGTGGCTCCTGAGCACTTGAAATGTGGCTGTCGCGACCAAGGATTCGACGCTTTTAGTTACTTTAATTTTAATTTAGACTTAAATAGCTCTGTGTGGCCAACAGCAACCATATTGGCAGTGCAAGCTTAGAATTGTAGAGAATCATTTTTATGGGCAAATCATTTCTCTCTCTCACATATTTCTGTCTCTTACATTTTTCGGTTCTTACGGCATCTCCGACCCCAGGGTGTTGCTCCGTCACAGGGGGGACAGCTAGCAGCCTTGGTGATGTTCATGGTTACATGTGAGCCCCGAGATTGGTTTCCCACAAATCCTCATTAACAAGGCATGGAACCTTCTTCTGTTCCTTGTTCACTCAGTTTTCAGGAAGTGTGGGTGTGGGGTGTTAGTAAGTGCCTTGCTAGATTTGGGCTTGTTTGATCCGATGACTGTACAGAAAGTTTACATGGTTGTCAACTGTGACAGCCCAATTTCAGAGCATCTATCACCCCAAAAGTTCTCTGCTCCCAACCCAACCTGCAGACAGCTGCTGATTTCTCTGCGTTGTTTCTCTGCTTTTGCTGTTTTAGGGTAATGTTTTTGAGATTCAGCGATGCTGTTGAGTGCTAAGGTAGAATTGCTGTTTACCGCTGAATGCCATCGTGTGCGTGGGCCATGGTTTGTCCATTCACCAGTGATGGGTGTGTGAGCCATTTCCACTGTGTCACCGTTAGGAGCAATACCTCCATGAACACGCATGCACAGATCCATGTGCAGATACGGTTCCTCTTCTCTTGGGCAAATACTCAGAGGTGGGAAGGGTGCATCGCGGGCTAGCTCTTACCTTTGGCTTTGTCAGAAACAGCCTTCCCAAGTAGCCATACCGTTTCCCAGTCAGGTGCTGAGGTGCCGCGGGCCCCGTGGATGAGCTGGAAATGTTCTCTTGTCTAGTTTCCAGAGCAGCGCGTGTGGGTGGATGGGGGCGGGGGTGCGTATTTACTCCAAAATCCTTGCTTGAACGCCTGTGCGGCCGTCTGGGCTGGGCTTCCCTTTGATGGAAGATTTTCTCTTTTCTTCATGAGTTGCTTTGGCTGTTCATGTCTTTCCAGGAGATAGTCCGTTTCATCTAAGTTGTCTTAATTGGTTGCCATGAAGTTTTAAAACTCTTGCACCATCTCTTGGGTCTGCAGCGGTGGTCCCTCCCTCCTTCCTTGTCCTGGTCACTCGTGCCACACTGTGCTTCCTTGGTCAGTCTGTCTAAAGCTTTAGTGATTGATTTCTTTTCTAGGAACGACAATTTTGGTTTTCATTGGTTTTCTCTACTTTCCCATTCCTAATTTTCTTTTTTTTTTTTAAGATTTTTTATTTATTTATTTTTAGAGAGAGGAGAAGGGAGGGAGAAAGAACAATGTACGGTTGCCTCTCACATGGCCCTCACAGGGGACCTGGCCTGCAACCCAGGCATGTGCCCCGACTGGGAATCGAACCAGGACCCTCTGGTTCCCAGCCCGCGCTCAATCCACTGAGCTACACCAGCCGGGCTATTCCTAATTTTCTTAATTCCTGTCCCCACTTTTATTAGTTGCTTCTTTCTTTGGGTTTGATTTGCTCCTCATTTTCTAGATTCTCGAGGTGGAAGCTTACCTTGTTGAGGTCTTTATTTAGTAAAGACGCGGTATTTGACCCCAAGCACTGTGAGCTGCATCCCTTACATTTGGATGTGCCATGTTCTCATTTTCCAATGTCCCTTGTCTTCCTTTTGTGACCCCTGGGTTACTTGGAAGTGTGTCATCCCATTTCCAAGCATTTGACGATATCTCTGGCTTCTCTCTATTGTTGATTTATAATCTTGTCCCTCTGTGTCTGGAGAGTGTGCTTTGCCTGGTCGCAGTGCTTTTAAGTCTGTCTGTGTGGCCTCACATGTGGTCTGTCGCGCACAGTGTCCCGCGCGCGCCTAAAGGAGCGCCAATCTTCTGTTCCCCGGCTGAGGTTCTGTAAAGGCCATTTGGTCAAGTTGGTGGACGCCGCGGTGCAGTGCTGTGGCGCTCTTGCTGCTTTTCCGCTGTCCTGTCCGTCATTGAGGGCTGCGTGCGGCCTCCGGCCATGGCCGTTGGATCGCCTGTGTCACCTCCAGGCTCTGTCCTGCCCCGTGTCTGGGGGCACTGTTGCTGGATGTGCACGTGTGCAGTTGTTGCCCACTCCTGGCGGGCTGCCCCCTTTCTCCTGGACTGTTCCTTGTCCTCAGGTCCGTGTTGCCCGCTGTTACGGCAGCCCCTCCAACCTCTTACCGTTTCGGTTTGCAGGGCACGTCTGTTCCATCTGTCTGTTTTTATCTCCTGTGTGCCTTTGGGTGTTAGGCAGTGGTGTGTGTCCTCAGTGCAGCGTGCCAGGAGGCCCGTGAAGTCGGTCTGCCCGTCTTTGGTGATGTTAGCTTATACAGAGGCAAACAGGGAGGGTGGCCTTTGGTCCAGAATCCCGGCCCCGTTCAGTCCAAGGTAGGGCTTGGCGGGGTACTATGTGAAGGGTGCCCCAGGCCCGAGCAGAGCACGTGGGGCTGGCTCTGCCCCACCCGCTGATGGCTGCTGACTTTGGAGACTTCGGAGTGGGATGGCTGCTCGGAGACTCTGGGCAGGGCTGTGACACAGGAGCCTCGCAGACCTGGGGGCAGGCGCTCTGCAGTGAGCCGTCTCCGCCTCCCTGGGGAGAGGCTGTTGTGGGGTGGGTCCTGGGGACCGAGGATGGACAGCACAGAGCTGGTGGCACTGTTCTCAGTGTGGTCACCACGGAGGCGTTCCACAGCCCCTACCCTCTGGTTCCCATGGGTTCTCGGCTGGAGGGAAGGCTGGGTGCTCTTCTCAGCTTGTCTTCACCCACTGGGTCTTCCTGCCCCTCAAGCTGAAGAAGACACAGGCAGGCAGACGGAGTGGGTGAGTCACTTCTGGCAGAATTTACAGGACTCCCCACGGCCACTGCCTCACAGTGCCCCTGCCATTCCCTTGACCTCTGTGCCCTGCCCTGCACACTCAGCCCAGCACAGATTCCCTGCCTGGCCTGTCCTGACCCTCACTCCCCTCACGGTCCTGCATTCGTCTCATTTCTGCCCCACTGTCAGGCTGTCTGCACCCTTGACCTGTGTCTGCCTCCCTCCAAGAAAGCAGGGGCCCCAGTGCCCAAAGCCCGAGCACAGGGGAGGTATGTGTAGAGAGAGTGAGTGAGTGAGCGAGTGCATGAATGAGTGAGTGAGTGAGAGCATGCATGACTGAGCGAGTGGTGACCGGATGGATGGATGGATGGATGGATGGATGGATGGATGGATGGAGGAAGCTGGGAGAGGGCATTAAGCCATCTGCCGTGGGGGACATGACTTCAGTTCTGGCCTTGTGTTGCTATTGGTCCATTGAGTGGCCTTCTTGCTCTGCAGTTCCTCCCTTCTGGAACATCAGCCACCAGGATGCTCTGGGCATGGTGTGTGTTGGTGGGGGCAGCTGGCAGAGGAGTAGCTGCCGTAGCACCTCCCAGGGTCTCCAGTGGGGAAGTCTCTGGTGGGGACACTTGCTTTACACGTCCCTACCCCTTCTTCCCACAGCCCCGGGCGGGGCCACATGGAGGGTAACCAGGTCTGCTCTTCATTCCAGGTTCGTGCTGGCTGTGGGCAGCGCTGTCTTTGATGCCATGTTCAATGGGGGCATGGCCACCACGTCCACCGAGATCGAGCTGCCCGATGTGGAGCCGGCGGCCTTCCTGGCGCTGCTCAAGTAAGACTTTCTGGGGCCTCTGGACTGGGGGCGGGGATGGGCAGCCTGATGATTTGAAGTGTCAGAAAACAGACAGGGCTCATAGAGAAAATAAAGACCCTGGTGACATCACCTCCAAAGCCCTGGCTCCCTGGAATTCCCTGGAATTTGTTTCCACAGTGAGAGGTGGCTCTGGAGACCCCCACCCTGTTTTAATTTTTATATTTTTGAAATTGACGTTTAATCCATTTACCACATATGGTGGTTTGTTCATTTAAGGTGTGCAACTCAGTGGTTTTTTTTTTTTAAGATTTTATTTATTTATTTTCAGAGAGAGGAGAAGGGAGGGAGAAAGAACAATGTATGGTTGCCTCTCACATGGCCCTCATTGGGGACCTGGCCTGCAGCCCAGGCATGTGCCCTGACTGGGAATCGAACCTCTGGTTCCCAGCCCACGCTCAATCCACTGAGCAACACCAGCCGGGCCCAGTTTTTTTTTTTTTTAAAGTAACTTGCAGAGATGTGCAACCACCACCTGTATCTGGTTCCAGAACATTCTATCACTCCAAAAAGAAGCCCCATCCCTCTTAGCAGTTACTCCCCAGCCCCCTCCGCGGCAGCCGCGACCCTCTGTCTTTCCGGGTGTGCCTGTTCTATACGTTTTACACAGACGGGGTCGCACTGTGGCCTTTTGCGCCTGGCCTCTCTCATGAACGCTGTTTCTGAGGCCCATCCACGTTTCAGGGGGTGTGTAATGAGCCTCTCATTTTGACCCTTTGTAGTTGACAGAGTTAAAAAGTAGCGTCACGTAAGGACTTTAAATACCACCTGTATTTTTCTCTTTAAGTTTCAGAATTTTTTGTCAAGTGCAGTGACAGGTCCGGGTTGGGGGATGGCTGTCACACAGCCGCAGGAGATGCAGCCAACTCGGACAAGGGGGAGGAGAGGAGGAGCTTAGGTGGTCGCAGGCTCCAACATAAAACAGTTATGTGAGGTGGAGCTGACCCCGCTCCCCCACCCCAGACAGCCAGGACGCCTGCACAGCTGGTCCTTCCCGGCCCCCGGCCCGCGTGGTGTGCTGCAGCCTCGCTCTGCCCTGTGCGCCCTCCATCCGCTTTCCTCACTGGTGCCTGCAGCTCATTGTTGGGTGTGAGTGTGCCGTCGTGGTTCTCGGTGCCCCATGACCCTTGACTCACGTCTTCCTGGTCACGGCAGCGCTCTGAGGGACAAGCCTCTGTCCAGCTCTGTGCACCTCCTCAGATGGCTCCCCCAGCCCACGGCCGGAAGGCCGATGGGCCCCATCTCCACCAGTCACCTCAGTCCCTGGGCCTCTGTGATTGCAGACGCAGCCGGGACAGTTTATAAACTATAGTTGGGGCTGTGTGCCAGTACAGCTTTATTTACAGAAATAGGTGACAGCCCTGGCTGGGTAGCTCACTTGGTTGGAGCACTGTCCCAGTGCACCAGGGTGGCGGGTTCGAGCAAGTTGATGTTCCTCTCTGTCTCTCTGCTCCTCTCTCTCCCTCCCTCCTCCTCCTCCCTCCCCCTCTCCCTTCACCTTCCTCTCTCTTAAAAAAATCAATTAAAACAAAAACAGGTGACAAAACCACAAGTTGATACCACCTCACATTCATTAGGATGGCTATTATAGGAAGGAAGGAAGGAAGGAAGGAAGGAAACGGAAAGGAAGAAAATGACTAGAGTTGGCAAGGATGTGGAAAAACTGGGACCCTTGTGTATGGCTTGGTGGGGGGAGAATGTGAAATGACTCCTTCTGTGGAAAACAGTCTAGAAGTTCCTCAGTTAACCAAACAGAGTCGCCGTGTGACCCAGCACTTCCCCTGCTGGGTCCTAACCCAAGAGGATTGAAAGCAGGGATTCAAACAGATATTTGCTCACCTGTGTTCACACAGCGTGATCCGCAACAGCCCCGACGTGGAAACAGCCCCGTGTGCATGGGCAGGTGACGGATAAACAAGATGCGGCCCGTCCACACACTGGGATACTGTTCAGCCTTAGAAAGGAAGGACATTCTGACACCTGCTATGATGTGACCACCTCGAGGACATTGTTGAATGAAATAAGCCAGACACAGAAGGACAAATACCATGTGATTCCACTCACAGGAGGTCCCTGGAGGAGTCAGATCCACAGAGACAGGAAGTGGTTGGTGGGAGCCAGGAGCTGGGGGGAGGGAGGTCAGCGTTCGATGGGGACAGAGCGTCAGTTTGGAGAGAGGCGACAGTTCTGGAGCCGGACGGTGGAGATGGCGGCACGACAGTGTGAGTGTACCATTTCGGCCCCGGTCAGGGTGCATACGAGGGGCAGCCACTGAGCGAATAAAGCAGTGGGGCAGCAAACCGCTGCTCCCCTCTCTCTGTTCCTCTCTCCCCTCCCCCTTTCTCGCTCTCAAATCAGTCTTTACAAAATGTGAATGTGCTTAATGCCACTGAGCTGTGCACTTAAAGATGGTTAAGGTGGTAAAGTTTATGTTACGTAGACTTTACTGTACTTTTTTTTTTAAGATTTTATTTATTTATTTTATTTTTTTAAAGATTTTATTTTTATTTATTTTTATTTATTTTTAGAGAGAGGGGAAGGGAGGAGAAAGAGAGGGAGAGAAACAGCAATGAATGGTTGCCTCTCACATGGTCCTCAGTGGGGACCTGGCCCGCAACCCAGGCATGTGCCCTGATTAGGAATCGAACCAGGACCCTCTGGTTCCCAGCCCGCGCTCAATCCACTGAGCTACACCAGCCAGGGCGACTTTACTATACTTTTTAAAAATAAAAGAGATATCCACCAAAAAAAACCCAAAACAGGCAACAGGCTGCAGTCCCAAACCTGGACTTAGGACGAACTGTCTCTGTCCCTCCGTCCGTCTCCCTGTCTGCTTTGCTCTGGGCTTTCATAAGTACTGCTCAGTTGCCTTCCTGAAGGGGGCGGCCCCGTCACTGCTGGTGTGGGAGCGGCTCACCTGCTCTTCCGCACGCATTTGGGCCTGTCCCCATTCAGGGTTTCCTTCGCACTGCTGACATCGGGATGGGGCCGTTTTGTGGGGGGCTGTCCTGGGTGCCGCAGGGCTGTGCCGGGTCTCCCTGACCCTGTGGACGCCAGCTGCTGGGCTGTATGGGGCTCCATGCTGCGCTTCCACCGCTGTGCACAGGACTCGGCTTTCTCTGTGGCCTCACTGTTTTTTCATCAACCCCGACTTCCGACCCACATTTAGAGTCAGGCGCTTGGCCATGGTGTCCACGAGTGTCTGTGGCTTGCCCATTCAGCTTTGCCATCACGCCTGCTGTGCAGGTCAGAAGGTGTGGAAATGTCCCCGTGTCCCTGGCGACTCGTGGTAGCCTTCAGCCCTGGTGTCCCCGCTTGGGAAAGGAGCGGGCCTGCAGTACAGAGGTGTTCCCCGTGCTGGGGCATGGATGCTTTAGCTGCTTACTGGTTTTCACTGGTAATGGCCTTTGCTGGGTCATGTCTGCAGGTCAGAGGGCAACAGATGGTTCTGGCAGGTCCCTCGGGGCCGGGCCAGTGGGATGGAGGTTGGTATGGGGTCTTGCCAGGGGTCTGACAGCACCAGGGTCCCTAGGGTCCTGTCTCATGGACACCCCCATCCCACCCAAGGTTTCTCTACTCCGATGAAGTTCAGATTGGGCCCGAGACGGTCATGACCACACTGTACACTGCCAAGAAGTACGCGGTGCCCGCGCTGGAGGCTCACTGCGTGGAGTTCCTGAAGAAGAACCTGCGGGCAGACAACGCCTTCATGCTGCTGACGCAGGTGCGGGAACCTGGGTGGCACGTGGGAGGGTGGGTGGGGGTTTCTCAGTCTTTGACACCCTGGAGAGTGCCCCGCCCCCCGCCCTGATGGTCCACTTCGTTTTCTAGGTGGCCTTGGCAGTGTGTGGCGGGCAGGGCTCCCGTGTTCAGTTGGCTGCAGGTGTCCTGCTGTCTTTGCCCTTTATTCAGGGGCTGAGGTGTGGGGAGAACGGCGCTCACATTTCTGTGAGAAGGTCCCTTTTGGGCTCTGTGTGGTCGTCCGGCTGTGGTGGGGCTGTAGGGGACCAGGAGGCCTGGGCACAGGCGGGTGTTGGGCGTTGCCCTCCCTAGCTGAGCCGGTCATAGCCAAGTTAGATTTGCAAACCCCTCGCTGAGGTGGCACTTGGGCCTGGGGCGCTGACGGGCCACTTGCTGAGTTGCTCTGAAGGGCCAGAGTCAGGACCGCTGTGGGGGCTGCTCTGGGCCATCCACTGGGGCCGTGTGGGGTGTGTTCGCCAGGTGCCAGGCAGAGAACGGGGCTGAGGAGTTAGGGTCTCGCTGCAGCCCAGCTTCCTCCTCACAAGGTGTCAGAATCTTCTTCCCTCCCTGGCCCCTGCCCGGTACACCATTCCTGATGGAGCAGTCTCAGGGGTCTGGCACAGTGCTTTCGTGTCCCGCAGTCACGGGTGGCCCTCGCCCCAGGGGCCTCCTGCCTGACCCAAGGAGGGATGGAGCCCACTGCCCCGGGAGTCAGCCCTGTCTGCTGTCCCTGCCTCCAGCCCTGAACTGCTGGGGCCCAGCTTTAGAGGCGGCTGCCGTGAGCAGGGTCCTTCCCTAACCGGACCCGCCCACCCCACCCCAGGCTGTGGTTACTGCAAATCTGTGAACTTAGAGAAAATCTCCTGGCCCCTCAGGCTGGCACTGTGTGAGCACCCAAGCCCCAAGACTTGACATTCATGACAAGTTTTTTTGTTTAAAGATTTTATTTATTTATTAGAGGAGAAGGGAGAGAGAGAGAGAAACATCAATGTGTGGTTGCCTCTCACGCATACCCTTCTGAGGACCTGGCCTGCAACGCAGGCATGTGCCCTGATTGGGAATTGAACCAGCGACCCTCTGGTTCACAGGCCGGTGCTCAATCCACTGAGCCACACCAGCCAGGTCTCATGATAAGTTTTAAACCACAAAATCCATCTTGGGTCCTGTCTCAGGGCTGGATGTTGACATGCTGTCCCTCACAGGCCCGGCTCTTTGACGAACCACAGCTTGCCAGCCTGTGCCTGGAGAACATCGACAAAAACACGGCCGACGCCATCACCGCGGAGGGCTTCACGGACATCGACCTGGGTGAGGCCTGGGGGGCACCTGGGGGAGGTCCCCTTGTGTCCCGGACCCCGCCATCTTGAGGTGGGGTAGGCATGCTCGTCCCGCAGAGGCCCGGGTGGAGCTTGTTTTCAGCATCACCAGCCAGGGGGCTTCTTCCTGGCCCACGCCCCCTGCCGCCATCCATGGCAGGACGGCGGGTGGGCCTTGTTCACTAGCAGAGGCAGAGGCTGTGCATGGTGTGCTAACAGTCCCTGGCTGAGCCCACGGCGTCCACATTGACATGGTCTCCCTGTCTCCCCCAGACACGCTGGTGGCTGTCCTGGAGCGGGACACGCTGGGCATTCGTGAGGTGCGCCTGTTCAGTGCTGTCGTCCGCTGGTCTGAGGCTGAGTGTCAGCGGCAGCAGCTGCAGGTGACACCTGAGAACAAGCGGAAGGTCCTGGGCAAGGCCCTGGCTCTCATCCGCTTCCCGCTGATGACCATTGAGGAGTTTGCCGCAGGTAATGTTCAGGGGACCGGGGCGGGGTGCTGCTTGGGAGGGCGTGACCCCAGGGGACTTGTGTGTGATTCAGTTGAGTATCCTACCAGCACCGGCACCAGCCATGTGTTGTCCCCAGAGCCCTGCCAGGGATACAAGCGTGCCCCTCCGTGCGGACAAAACTCTTCTCACCAATGGGAAGCTGGGGCTGTGCACAGACGTGTAGACACGGCACGCCCGCCGGTGCCGTGCGGCCAGCCCTGGTGTCTCCTTCCCTCTGTGCCTCCCGGGTCCACATGCCTGTGTGTGAGTGTGCCAGCCACCGGGGGTCCCCATCTCAGACTCACACCCTGTGGGCTGGCTCCAGCCTCAGTGTCCTTGACAAGCCTGCGAAGGGCTGGGAAATGGCCAGGGTCGCGGCGACCCTGCTGCAGGGCCGGGGTCTGGTCTGATGTGGGGGTGGCCCTGACTGAGCCACCCACCGTGTGAGGATGCCCACATCTTGGGGCCCATTGGGCAGCCAACCTGGAACCCTGTCCCCCGGGGCTGGGCCTCCCCCTTGTGTCGGTCTCGCGGCTGGTGCTGACCCCGGCGCTGGAGCCAAACAGGCCTGGAAGATTCAGCATGGGGTTTGTGGTGCAGCTCTGTGGTCAGTGCGTATCAGCCACCCTGTCTCTCCCAGGTCCATGCTGCCCCTCACCCTGCCCAGGTTTAGGGTCACCTGATTTAACAACAGCAGACATAACTGAGCGTATCTCCCATGATGCACTGGCTGGGATGTGCATGTCCTGCAGGTGCGTCCTCTGATCCGGAAGCCGGATTTACTGGCTGTCTTGTGTTTTGTCTGGCGGTTCACAGTGTTACATCAGTCCTGGGGTGACGCCCCAGAGAATGTCTCTGCATTCTGGGGACACCAGGGCTGGGTTACTCTCTGTGATACTGTCCTGGGCACTGTGGGGTACAGAGCAGCATCCCTGGCCCCCCCTTGAAGCCAGGAGCACCCCCAGTCATAACAACCATGGATGTTTTCATACCTCTCCTGGTACCCCCGAGGGAGGCCCCTGGGCCCAGCATTGGACTGGCGTGTGCTGAGACCCCTGTAGGAGGCTTGCTGGGTATTCCCTCTCCATACTGGCCTTCACCCCCCAAACAACTGTCCTCAAGGTCCCCCAGCCTACCTGGGTGACAGACCCCCCTGGGACTCAGGCCCCTGTGACACAGCCCACCTTCTGGAAGTGTCATCCCCTCAAGCCCTGTCCCCCCAGCTTAAAAGCACTGGGAAGGACTGCATGTCCTCGGTGTTTGAGTCGGGCCCTTGGCCCTGCCTCTCTGTAGGGGGCCCCAGGAGGCTTCATCTCTTTTTCCCTGTGTATTTTAGAGAATTCCTTGGCTTAGGTTCCACTGGAAAATACCAGAAAGTAGAACTTTGAATCCTCCTAGCTCCATGCTTCGCAGTTGAGAGCAGATGTATTTTCCTTTCGACATTTTCTATGCAGAGATTAAAAAACGATGGTCGACTTCCTGCATTCAGTTTTCTGTCTTCCTTACTCACTGAACCCCTAGATGTGCCGTGTCCCCTGTTGTGCGTGTCTGCTGATGTACTGGGCTGCGGGAGCTCTGAGCCACGCTGTGGCTGACCTTCTGCGGACCCGGGGTCTCAGTTGGCCGATGAGTGAGGCCCGTGTCCTCCCTTCTGTTCTGGAGGCAGAACAGCGATGGGAAGGGCACGGGTGAGGCCCCTGCCTGTTCGTTTTTGCATGGCCTCCGCTGTCACTGTCCGGGTTCTCCCACCCTGGCTCCCAGCCTGTCCTTGGTAGGTCCTGTGGCCTCCCTGTGTGCCAGTGCTGCCTGGCCGGGACCCCGCAGGCCACGTCTAGCTGGGAGCCAACCCTCAGCCACTGTTGGCACCGGTGTGGTCAGCTAGGGGTGGGCCTGAGGGGTGGGCCTGGTGCAGACAGGGAGACCTGGGGCCACAAGGAGGCGTTCTGCCCGGTGAGCCAGCTAGTCAGACCCTGCCCCAGGAGCCGAGGCAGAGCTGCCCCTCTTGGGGCTGCCTGGACCAACGTTTTTTGGAAACTTCACTGTCACTTCTGAGAGATGCTGTGGACTTGAGATGCCCACGCATTCTGGTGTCTTCTGTGCCCTGGGGGTCACCCCAGCCTTCCCTGCCCTGCCCTTCCCCAGCCTCAGGCCACATCCCACCCCGGTCCGACCCACGTTCCCTGTGCCCACAGGGCCTGCACAGTCGGGCATCCTTGTGGACCGCGAGGTGGTCAGCCTCTTCCTGCACTTCACCGTCAACCCCAAGCCCCGCGTGGACTTCATCGACCGGCCACGCTGCTGCCTCCGCGGGAAGGAGTGCAGCATCAACCGCTTCCAGCAGGTGGAAAGCCGCTGGGGCTACAGCGGCACCAGTGACCGCATCAGGTGGGTGCGGAGCGGAGCTGCGCACTGGGGATGAGAGGCTGGTAAGGGTGCCGTGTAACGGTGCTGTGTACGGGGGACCAGGGTTGCCAGGAGTGAGGCAGGCAATGAGCACAGCTGCTGGGGGCCCTGGGCAGGGGCCTCCTGCCTGGGAGTCAGCCCCACCTCATGGGAGGCTCCAGAGCCCAGCGCGGCGGAGGGGTGGGGGGGTGGGGGGGGCCCTGGAGGGCTCCGTGCCTGTGCACTCTCGCCTGCTTGCAGGTTGTCCTGAGTTTAGCACCTGTTTCTGTCTCTCAGGTTCTCGGTCAACAAGCGCATCTTCGTGGTTGGCTTTGGACTATACGGCTCCATCCATGGACCCACGGATTACCAAGTGAACATCCAGGTACCCCCGCCCTGACCCCGCCTCCAGATCCAGGTCCCATCCCCAGGTCAGGCCTGACCCCAGACACCACCCCATGTCTCACCCAGGCCCTGCCCCTCCCACTGTGCCCCACCTTTCTTAAGAGTCCCCCCCGCCAGATTCCCCCCTCTCTCCCTCATTAGGGTCTGTGCCATGACACACCCCAAATGGAGGGAATGTTCTGGCGTCTGAGGGGCTATGCCTCCAACCCATGGGCTTCGTTATGGGTCATAGGCGGGACCCTGCGCTGCGGGGCCCTCCCTCGTGCCTCTGTGGGGTCCCGTGGGTGGGAGCAGGGGACTGAGGCCCCAGGTGAGTGGAGTCTGGCCCCGGCCCTCGCAGATCATCCACACAGACAGCAACACAGTGCTGGGCCAGAACGACACGGGCTTCAGCTGTGACGGCTCTGCCAGCACTTTCCGAGTCATGTTCAAGGAGCCGGTGGAGGTGCTGCCCAACGTCAACTACACAGCCTGCGCCACGCTCAAGGTGTGCCTGACCCTGACCCTGCCCCGCACGGGACCCTGACCCCGACCCTGACTCCCCAAACACTACACGGAACCCTGACTCTGGTCCCCGAGCCCTATTCATTCTGACTCCACCTGTCTTTTGTCTTTAATTTTTTGAAGCATATAGGACTCTGGTCTGGTAGCACAGTAGTCCCCCCATATCCCTTATCTGTGGTTTCAGTTACCCATTGTCCAGAATATTAAATGGGAAATTCCAGAATTCATCAATTTTAAATTGCGTGTCGTGCTGAGTAGCGTGATGAAGTCTTGCTGTCCCATTCCATCCTATCCAGGACCCTGATGCTGGCATCTGACCCCAAATCTGACCCCTGAGCCCTATCAAGGACCCCAACATCTAACCCTTTCTGATCCCCAGACTTTATCCAGGACCTCAACCCTGCCCTCACGTTGACCTTAATTTTGGCCCCTAAACCCTATGCTGGATTCCACCATGACCTTCCACACTGACCCCAGCCTCAAAACCTAAACCTTATCCAAGACCTTGACCCCAGCTCTGATCCCTGACCCCTCTCCAGGCCCCTGATTTGAATCCTGACCCACCCTCTAGCCACCCCGCTATGGTGTGGGCTCAGCGGTGGCCGTCTGCTCAGAGTGGCAGGGTCTGCCATTCCGAGGCCCCACAGCACACATGCCGCTGTGTGGGGCTCCGTCACCCTCCGCCCCGTGGGTGCCCCAGTCTTGGGGTGGTCCTGACCGCACTGTGGCCCCAACTCCGCAGGGCCCGGACTCCCACTACGGCACCAAAGGCCTGCGCAAGGTGACCCATGAGTCGCCCACGACGGGGGCTAAGACATGCTTCACCTTCTGCTATGCGGCCGGGAACAACAACGGCACGTCCGTGGAGGACGGCCAGATCCCCGAGGTGATCTTCTACACCTAGGCGCCCGGGCGCCCACGCGGCCGTGAGGATGGCAGCCCAAAGCCTCCAGAGATGAGTGGGCCGCCCCACGCCCCGTGCCAGCCCCAGCGGGCTCCCCATGCCGTGTCCACCCCGGCCACGTGTCTGGCCGTCTCCGTGGTGGTGAGCGTGGCTGCCTGTCGAGAGGAGCCGGGAGGGGCCCAGGCAGGCAGGGCTGTGACACAAGCCCTCGGGACGGGGCGGTCGCTGGTGTGGGCATCCCGCCCCGGCCTGCCCGCCCTGCTGCCCCGGCTGCCTGAGCAGCTGCCGGACTGGAGGGTCGTGTAGGCCGTCGTCTTGTTGGTGTAACCGCACACAGCAATGCATCTTGGATTTCCATTTATCTGGTAGGAGGCGGTGTGGGGGGCGCCTCTAGTGCATTTGATTGGGGTCTTCTGGTCTGTTCACTGGGGACGACTGTGACCTCCGCCCCCAGGATGCAGGCCTAAGCCCCAGGGGGTAGGAACCATGGGGGACTTGCCCCTCAAGGCCCTGCAGGCTGGCTTTCTCGCCAGGCCCTGCCCCAGCCCTGGCCTCCCTGAACAGGCCCCTCCCGGCCCTGCAGCTGAGGGCACAGGTCTCACTCCGCCTGTCTGCCTGGGAGGGGGATGCTGTGGGCCAGCCACAGTGGTCATGTGCCCACTGGCCCATGGAGTCCAGAGGGCACTGCCTGCCCGCCCCCATGTACATACTGTGTCCCCGCCCCACCCAGCCCTCCGAGGGAGCGCTCTGCCCAGAGGTGCTGGAGGGCGCAGCCCTCCCGAGCCCCAGGCCCTCCCATGTGTTCCTGCCCAGTGAGTCCTTCTGGAAACTATGTTCTCCCCGAAGCCATGAAAGGTGTGCCCTCTTCACGCCACACCCCCCAAATGATTTTTTTAAATAAAGGAAAAGGAACACCTGCCCTGACCTGCGTGTTTCTTCCTGTTGGAGCTAGCAGGGCCTGGCAACTCTGAGCCCTGGCACTGTCCTCTCTCTGGCTGTTCTTGCCACGTAAGAGGGGGACCCAGGACCCCTGCCTACACCTGGAGTCACTGCCTCCCAACAGACTCCTACTCTGGAGGCATCCACAGTACATGGGGCGCTCTGGGTGGGCTGGAGACCCTCCCTGTGACCTTTGTCCTGTGCACGAAAATTCTGGGGCCTTCCCCTTCCCCTGCTGTATGGCAGTGGAGGGCCCTGCAGTGGGTGGGCAAACGGCCATGGCCCACCAGCAGGGGAGGCCACACTGTGGGGCTGAGCCATCTGGGACCCGTTGTCAGCAGGGACCCTGCTGCAGTGAGCTGTGCAGGGGTCTCAGGGTCTCTGCCCTGTGGACCTGGGGCTGCACCTGGTGTGTGGCAGGTGCCCAGAAGTGCTGAGTTTTATCCCCAGGCCGCACCTGTGCAGGGGCGAGTAACCTGCCCAGCGCAGCCCCTCTCTGTCACTGCTAGTTGTCACGGCAATGTCCCATATCCATTTAAAAATTACAGAGCAGCCCTGGCTGGTGTGGCTCCGTGGACTGAGCACCGGCCTGTGAATTGAAAGGTCACCGGATCAATTCCCGGTAAGGGCGCAGGGAATCTGGTAAGGGATGCAGTCCAGGTCCCCAGTTAGGGACATGTGAGAAGCAACAGATCGATGTTTCTCTCCCTCTCTTCTTCCCTTCCCCTCTTAAAAAAAAATACAGAAAACAGCATACTGAATACTACAAGGTGAGAGAAAAAAATACAAAACAAATAAGACTCATATTTTAGAATTGGAGTTATCAGAGAATTTATACATTCAAGACAGTGGAGGAAATGAACAAAACAGAGGCAATAACAGAAAATTTCACCGGAGTCAGAGTATCTGTTTGAGGAGACTGCGGCAGCTGCTTCATTTGGGAGGACTGCGAAGGCACGTGGAGCCAAACCTAACCAGCCAGCAGCCTGAACAAATGCCCCAGCTGGTCTGCAGGCCCACGGATGAGAAAAATAAGTCCTTGTTTTTTATTTATTTATTTAAAGATTTTATTTATTTTCAGGGAGAGGAGAAGGGAGGGAGAGAAACAGTAATGTATGGTTGCCTCTCACATGGCCCTCACTGGGGACCTGGCCCGCAACCCAGGCGTGTGCCCTGACTGGGAATCGAACCGGGACCCTTTGGTTCCCAGCCCGCGCTCAATCCACTGAGCTACACCAGCCAGGGCCCCTTGTTTTTAAAAAAACAATATTAAACAGTATTGTTTTAAAAAAAGAGTATCTGTCTGACCGTCTGGTACTGAAAAATGCACAATCTGTGAGGAAGAACTCAGGGCTAGGAGCAACAGAAGACAGGATTAGTGAACTAGGAAAACGGCGATGAGAGATCGCCAAGGTAGAGCACAACGGAAGGGAGAAAAACCAGAGCAACGCAGCACAGGAGATGTGGGACACCGGCCCGGCGCCTGTCAGTGGAGTCCCAGGGAGCTGTACACGAAGAGATGACGCTAAGAATGCCCCATAGTCGGTGAAGACATCACGCTGGTTGACAGCTGTGGGAACAGCCCAGGGTCGGGTGTATGGCCACGGAGGTAACAGTGCCCGGCCTCCACACCATGCTCTGTCACAAACAACAAGTAAACTCTGCCTCTACCCCGAGCCCCAAGCCGAGCTGCGAGCTGCGTGACCTGGTGACCTAATCCCAGATGCATGGCAGGGGAGGGGCGTAACAGCACCAAGTAGACTCTCCTCAGCAGTCACACCCATCTGGTGTACCTGTGGAGGGGGCGCTGGCGCCAGCCTCAGCCCTGAGCGCAGCAGTGGCAACTATGACTCATAGGCCAGAGACTCCCTCCTAAGGGACAGCCAACTCTCCTGGCAGACTGGGGCTCAGCTTAAGCTGCCACCCATGAGTGAGCAGATCCAGGAGCTGCAAACTATCATCCGGGGCAAGACAGTCAGTAGAAGGAACTTGGTGTTTTCTGGGGATCGTTTGATCAGACTTGTTGTGGAAGCAAAACTGAATCAGCTGCCATATGAAGAACAGATGGTGCCCTGACTGGTGTGGCTCAGTGGACTGAGTGCCGGCCTGCAAACCAGGAGGTCGCTAGTTCAATTCCCAGTCAGGGCACAGGCCTGGGTTGCAGGCTGGACCCCCAGTAGGGGGCATACAAGAGGCAACCATACATTGATGTATCTCTCCCTCCCTTCTTCTCTAAAATAAATAAGTAAAATTTAATTTTATTTTTAATTTTTATTTTTTTTAAAGATTTTATTTATTTATTTTCAGAGAGAGGAGAAAGGAGGGAGAAAGAGCAATGTATGGTTGCCTCTCATATGGCCCCCACCGGGGACCCGGCCCGCAACCCAGGCATGTGCCCTGACTGGGAACCGAACCGGGACCCTCTGGTTCCCAGCCCACGCTCAATCCACTGAGCTACACCAGCGGGCAAAAATAAATAAGTAAAATTTTAAAAAAGAATGCATGGTGACTATCCAACAGGTTATGAATAGGAAGACATGAAATTTGAGAAGGGAAATTGTGGAGTCAGCATCATGAGAAGTGGCACCGGAAATACTGCAATTGAAGCTGTGAAGGTTCTTACAAAACACGGACTCAACTCCGTGCTGCCGTCCCACTGCCTGCTCTCCCCTCCTCATGGCGCCAAATCAATCATTCCGGGTCATTCGGGGTTTCCAGAAATCACAGCCTTCACTACTCGAGTTCATCCTGTCACACCTACTCACTCTGGGCAGAAATACTTTGGAACAGACTAAGTTATTCAAGGAAAATTAATGATCTTGTATAATATTTACAGTTACATTTTGAGTGCCCTCCTGTTTCACTGATTCACTTGAGGAATGGCAGAAGAAAATTGTGTTAAAGATGCTTGTGTTGAGGAAGTGGGCACAGTAAAAACAATATTTGAGGTTTATTTTATTTCAGTATGTCTTGACTTTCTTAAATTTTGTTGGCACCAAATTTAACAATGAAGCACACCCAACTTAGGGGAAAAAATCCTCACCCGAGGACATGCTTTTGATTTGACAGAGAAGGGGAGAGAGGGAGAGAAACATCGATCGGTTGCCTCTTGTATGGGCCCTGACCGGGGACCGCACCTACAACCTAGATTTGTGCCCTGACTGGGAATCGAACCTGTGCCCTTTCCGGTTTACGGGTCGTTGCTCCAACCAACCAGTACCGGCCAGGGCAGAAAATATTTTAATAATATTTTTATGCAAATTGCTGATCCCTTTGTACATCAAAACTCTCCAAATGTATGAACCTCTCAGTTTGGAGACTGCTTGCAGCCAAAAATCTAAATGGGAATAATTCTTTACCCACTACAGTTTGCATTTTGTTTAGACCTGATCAACACACAGAGAACACTGTGCCAACCATGGCGGAACACACATGGCTTTCCAGCGCACAGGAGACAATGGCCAGAGCTGGTTACATTCTGTATCATAATGCAATTCTACACATGAGCCATTTATCTTACGTTCTCTGACTACGGTGGAGCCAAACTGGAAATGAATCATAGAAAGATAGCAACACAAATTCCCAAATACTTGGGGATCAAGAAACATTTTTATGTAAACATATGGTAAAGAATAAACCATATGAAAATTAGGAAATACTTGGAGCTGAATAATATTGCCATTGCGATACACGAAAATTTGAGGATCCTGCTAAAAGAGAATTGAGGGGAAAATGTATAGTCCATACGTAGCTTGGAAAAGAAGAAAGGTTTTAAAATCAATGGTCAAAACTGTCATCTCAAGAAACTAGAAAGCAAACAGCAAATTCAACTCCCGAAAGAGGAGAAATAAAATAAGACAAAAAATGAACCAGAAAACAAATGAAATACAATCAGTTAGTTCTTTGATGAAACCATAGCAACACCTTTCTTTTTGAGAGAGACAACACAAGACCAGTGTCGGGGGAAAAGGCCCTGCAGACTTTCGAGAGGCAGTAAAAGGGGTTTGAACTCTGAACGGAAACAGACAGTTGAGGAAGATATAACGTTAGCTGATTAGAAAGAAACAGTAGAAAAAGGACACATTCATTACGGAAATCATATATAGGTGCAGCCACTATGGAAAACTATGGCAGGTCCTCAAAAAATGTCAAACAGAACCACCACGACCCCACAGTGCCACTTCTGGGCGCATACCCTAAGGAAATGAAATCGGGGTCTCAAGCACCTGCATCCCCCTGCTCACTGGAAGATATTAACAACAAGGACATGGAGACAGCCCGATGGCACAGATGGAGAATGGATCGAGAAAAGATGGTATGTACTGTACGTAAGTACATAAACAGTGATAAAATGCGCATGTGTGTGTACATATAAAGAATATGATTCAGCCCTGGCTGGTGTAGCTCAGTGGATTGAGCGCGGGCTGGGAACCAGAGGGTCCCGGTTCGATTCCTCGTCAGGGCACATGCCTGGGTTGCGGGCCAGGTCCCCAGTGAGGGCCATGTGAGAGGCAACCATACATTGCTGTTTCTCTCCCTCTCTGTCTCCCTCCCTTCCCCTCTCTCTGAAATAAATAAATAAAATCTAAAAAAAAAAATGATTCAGCCTTTTAAAAAGGAGGAAATCCTGCTATTTGCAACAACTGGGATGAACCTGAAGGACATTATGCTAAGCGAGGTAAGCCAGACACAGAAAGACAAATATTTCATGACCTCACTCCCAGGTGGACTCTAAAACTATAGTTGCATTTACAAAACCAGAGAACAGAATGGTGGTTGCTGGGGGTGAAGGAACCCGGGAGGTACTGGCCAAAGGGCACGACTTCCAGCTCTAAGAGTAAGTCTGGGGGTCTACTGTCCAGCGTGGTGGCCATAGTTGACACTGCGTTGAGTACTGGACAGCTGCTGAGCAGACGGACATTGTGTCCCCACCACACACACAAAGGGTAACGGTGGGGTGATGGGTGTGTGAATGTCCTGGACTGTGGCGACCATTTCACAATGTATACCAACCGATACTAGATCATCACTCCATAAACCCGCAATTTTAAAGAGTCATGTACAACTGTAAATGTATCAGAGATACAGATGCTAGGAAATCTCGGGGGACAGAATTCCAGGGAGAAGAGTCCCTCCCAGATGAGCAGAGGCTGGCAAGCACCCCCCAGCAGCACCAAGCTGGGCTTGGTGGGTGGCTGGGCTTGCTGAGGGCAGGACATTATCTGGGAGAGCAGCCACCTAAGAGGCTGATACCAGTGTGGGCAGGCAGAATGGACCAGAACCTGGAGGAGCTCGAAAAACTTGACAGGTCTCCCCCCAAGGAGCCGTACTTGATGCTTGGGTGGGAGTGAAAGGCAGAGGGAAATCTGCAGCCTGTACATGCATGGAAACCAGAGTCCTGCTAGAATGATAGGCTGGCGAGAAAAACAAGACAGGTCAAGGCATAAACTCGAAGACCTCTGAACTAGGGGTGAATGAAGCTAATTTAAGATACTAGCCCCTCACCCAAACTGCCTGGTAAAGGATGAAGTGCATACTTTCTGGGGAGAAATATGCCTGGCTTATCATTCTTTCACGCACAATGTTTGCAATGCAATAAAAATTATGGAACACTGAGGGAGGAAATGTTGCCCATAAACAAGAGGGAAATCACCCACAGAAGTGGATATAAAGGAGAGCCGGCTGCTGCAATCAGCCAGCAGAGGCAATGAAGTCACTGCTGTAACTCCATTAGAGAGTACAGAGGGAAATGGGGCAGAGGGGTGAGAGATGGAAGGTGTCAATCAGGAAAGAGAAAGGACAGCCTTGGCTGGTGTAGCTCAGCCCTGGCTGGACTGAGCGCTGACCTGCAAACCAAAGGGTCGCTGATTCGATTCCCAGTCAGGGCACATGCCTGGGTTGTGGGCCAGGTCCCCAATGAGGGCCACGTGAGAGGCAATCACACATTGCTGTTTCTCTCTTTCTTTCTCCCTCCCTTCACCTCTCTAAAAATAAATAAATAAAATCTTTAAAAAAAAAAAAGAAAAGAAAAAATATTGTAAGTCGGAAATGCGTTCGATACACCTAACCTACCCAACCCCCCAGCTTAGCCTGGCCCACTGCAAACACATTCAGAACACTTGCTGCCCTGCCCGGCATCACAGGCGCAGACTACACTGCACATTGCTGGCCATGAAAAGACCAAAACTCAAAGCCCTGAATGAGTTATCACTTTTGCACCTTCTCTGTAAAGTTGAAAAGTGGTAAGTCAAACTGTCATTAAGTTGGGGACTCTGTATACCCAAAGAGTCAAAATAATCCCCCCCCAAAAAGTACCAAAGACCTGTGGGATCATATAACATAGTCCTACATACAGGTAACTGGAGTACTGAAGAAAAAACGGGCCAAAAAAATACTAGAAATGATAAAAGGAAAATTTCCAAAATTGATGAGAGATTTCAACCCAGAGATCTAAGAAGCTCAGCAAATGTCCAGCAGGATACAAACAAAGAAAACCATACACCATCATCAAATAAAAAATATAAAGAACAAACTCTTAAAAGCCAGACAAAAAGGTACCTTATTTTGAAGCGAACAATGCTGACAACTCAGCTCTCATCAGGAAAGTCTTTAAAATCCAGTCACCTTGCTTCATGTGTCCATTTTGAAAAGTCTGATGACAATTCTCTTGCCCAGGTAAACTGTTCCGTCTCCTCCGAGGTTTGTCTTTGAAACGGTCGTTTGAGGCTGTCACGCAGGTAACAGTTTTCCGGTGTTCCCGGGAGCACCTTCACCTCCGAGATGCCGGTCTGCTTCTCTGCCTGATGCGGAGCGTTTCCTTGAGCAAGTTTGAAACACGAGGTCTGGTTTTCCTCAAGGACTCGCACGACACAGGATGCCTTCTCTGCTGGCCGGACGCGGCCACCACCTTCCTGACACCCCGTCCTTCGGGGGCAGCCTCTCTCCGGCCCCTCATTTTCCTGTTTCCGAAGCCCTTCCCCAGACCTGTCTCAGTGTCTTGGCACCTTGTACTTCACTCCTCATTTCAAAAATACTTTGCTTTCTCACATTTCTTTCTTGAGTTCAAGCCACTGTTTCCTGTTGTTTCTTGCCCATTTCTGTCCTTATTTTATGAATTTCTGAAGGTTCTTCACACCTTCAAGTGCTGTTGGGGGCAAGCTTGGCCGTCCTGAGCTTTGAGGTTTCTACCTGGGGAAGCGGGTCTCCCATCCACAGCGGGGAGGGCCACGTGCTGGATTCCCTATAAATCCCCCTCTGCCTCTGCCACCCGGCTGGCCAGCCCGCCTGCTCACATGGGCTGCAGAGGGATCGGAGGGGGCAGAAGGCCGAGACATCACAAGAGAAGTGTGAACAGGGTATTGTGCACACTTGGTTTATTTTCTCATGGTTGTTGTTTGGGTGGAAAGTGCTAGAAGGGTCTGTTAGAAGGCTACCATTGTCCTCAAAGGCCTGGAAATTCCATTAAACTTTTTTCAGGAATGCTGACTTTAGCCCTGGCCGGGTAGGTAGCTCAGTTGGTTAGGGCATTGACCCAATATGCCAAGGTTGTGGGTTCGATCCCTGGTCAGGGCACGTACAAGAATCAACCAATGAATGAATGCATCAATGAGTGGACAACAAATGAATGTTTCTCTTTCTCTCCTTTCCTCGCTCTAAAATCAAGAAAAAGAAAAAAGGAAAAAGAACACTGGCTCTTATCTTTGCCACACTGGCTGCTACTGGAGTCTGCCTGGGTGGCCCGAACGGAACAGCGCACAGGCTGGGCTGCTCAACCCACAGACATTTCTCACAATGGCAGAGGCTCCAAGTCTGAGATCAAGGTGCCAGCAGGTCTGCTTCTGGTGAGGGTCTCCTTCCCGGCCACTGCCTCACTGCGTCCTCTCATATGGAGAGAGCCGCCCCGGTCTCCTCCTCTCCTGACGGGGACACCAATCCTCTCATGAGGGCCCCACCCTTTGACCTCACCTAACCCTGATCACCTCCCAAAGGCCCCACCTCCTAACTCCATGCCCTGGGTGTCAACTTAGGACCGTGGGAAGACACATCGGTCCACAGCCACCAAGGAGACCAGCTGTCCTGTCTGCACTCAAGGCTCACCACCCGATGCAACAGCAGCCACCCTGTCTCTGCCGGAAAGCAGGCCGCCTTAGAGCTGCACGCACTCCACGCGTGGGGAACCGGCACGGTCGCCAGCCATCCTGCGGTTTATCTGTGACCTCCCCCATTCTCATCATTCAGTTGACAGCGGTGTTTTCACCTGCACCCCAAGAACACAACCAAAGCCAACCCCGCCCCAGATCTGCCACCACCTCCGAACCTGCCCCTTTCAAGAGGCGTGGGTATCTCAGCTGCTGCCAGTCTCACCCAAGCTTCTCATAATGACCAAACATACTCAGAACTGGTTTCGTTTTCTTTTATTTTTTAAAAAAAGCCCCTAAGTTCTATGGCTTCCAGGAAGCATCAGAGAAACGAAGTGCCATTTCTGTACACTTTGTAAAGCAACACCTAGACGCACACGCCGCTGCCAACGCCTAGCGGCTCCGGCTGCCCAGACGTGGCTGCCTGGCCTCTGCCGCCCTGTGGGCTGAGACGGGGCTTTAAGGCGCTTGTCTCCTGTGGCTCAGCGGCACTGAGTGTGGACACCAGAAGAAGCCCCAACATCGGGCAGAGCCCTGGCCCACGTAGCCACATGAATGGCCACCCCAGGCTCCAGGAGCAGGTGCAGCAAGAACACCTGTGGGCCATGCCGTCCAAGCTTTGGTGCAGCGTTTTGGTTGGGGTGCCGCCCCCACCCCGTCTTCCTGCTTGATTTGGGGAGGCCCAGGGCGGGCTCACCCCTGGCAGCCATGCCCCACAGCTCCCCCTTGAGAAAATGGCCTTTGGATAGAGGGAGACAAGCTGGACTTTATGACACTAACAGGGCTGGTGGGCTGGCGGCACGGGTCGCCGGCCTCCAGGTCACACTACTCACTTCAGCAGACATGGCAGGAGGGGCGCGGGGAGGGCGGCCGCTGTGTTTTCTTTTCCTTGTTTTAAATAGTTAATGCTCTTGGAAGGGAGGACTAGACACAGGTGTAGAAATTTCGGCCAAAGTCTTATGTGAAGGAAGTAACCCACGTGGGGGCGGGCAGCTCGGGGCCACAGTCTATGTCCTGGCTGTGGGTTACCCGGACACGCTCCCCCAGGAGCTGCAGCAGAAGGGTATGGAGCGCCACTGCCAGGGTCACTTGTGTCTCTGCAGCGATTTCCTCTTCCTCCTCTTGAAGAAACAGCAGCACCTGGAGGGGGGAATGAGGGTGAAAAAAGTGGGCATGGGTGGGGCAGGAGCAAGCTGGGCGTGGGGTACCAGCTAGGCCTAAACCATCTCGACCCCTCAGATGCTGCTCTGGGTCTTACTTGGTGTCATCCGCCACCTCTACCTCTGCGGGCGCTGTGATGGGGGCATTGGAGTGACCGGCAGTGGGGTCGTCTGCATTCAGCTCCCCGTTGGTAGAGTTCAGCGCCTGGGTGAGAGAGTAGCAGGAGTCACATGGGCTGCGATCTCCACCCCCCCAGGGTTGCTGGCGTCCTTGGCCTGGCACCTCACCTGGTTTTTGCTGTACAGCTGGGCTTTGTCCCTAGGCTGAGTTTGCGCAGGCAGATCAGTGTGGACTGTGCCGATGGGCGTTGGCTGCAGGGTGGGCAGGACAGGGCGCTGAAGTCCAGCACCACTCTCCCCACGGACCAGGGTTTCACCTGGGTCTGCACCAAGGCTCTGGGTGCTTGGGTCCTCCTCCACATCCAGGCACAACCTCCAGGTCCAGGGTCCCACCTCCCACACCCAGGGGCCCCTACCATATGCAGAGCAAAGCCCCCCACATCCAGGGCCCTGCCCCACCCCCTGACATCCAGGTAAAGGCCACACGACCAGGATCCCACCTCCCCCATGCCCAGGGACCACTCACATCCAAGGGAAAGCCCTCCACCTCCAGAGCTCCCCACTATACCCAGGGCGAAGCCCTCCATGTCCAGGGCCTGCCCCCACGTACCAGGGGCTTCCCTGCCCAGTCATATTCGTAGTCAAACACGAAGCCACTACGATCAAAGAGGTCGGTGAAGAGCTTGCGCAGGTAGTCGTAGTCGGGCTTCTCGAAAAAGTCCAGGCGCCGTACGTAGCGCAGGTATGTGGCCATCTCCTCTGAGAAGAGCCGGCAGGGCTGGGGGTGGATGTGGGAGGGGGACATGCAGGGGAGGGGGCTGGGGGGCAGGGAGCAGAGGCACTGAGGGGAGGGGGCACTGGCGAGGGCTGCCCTTACCTGGGAAGCTCTCACAGAGCACCTCGATGGGCGTGGCCCGCTTGGTGTCCCCGATCTTCTGGTAGCGCTCCTTGAGTGTGTCCGCCTGCGGGCAGAGTGGTCAGCGCCATCGCTGGGAGCCACGACGCTCCCACATCCCCACCTCCGTGCCTTGACCCACCTTGAGCCCCTGCCAGGGCAGGCTGCCACGCAGGAAGTACATGAACATGTGGCCCAGCGCCTCCAGATCGTCACGGCGGCTCTGCTCTGCAGGGGACAGCTGGTCAGCACGCTCCTCCCACCCCTCCAGCTCCCGCCTGCATGCCACTTACCCTTGCCTAGGTGCGTGTTGATGCTCATGTAGCGTGCCGTGCCTGTCAGGCTTTTGTGCTCGCGGTACGGGATGTGCTTCTTGGTCTCGGGGTCAATGTACTCCTTGGCCAGGCCGAAGTCGATGATGTGGATGGCATGCTGCCGCTTGCTGCCCGGCCGCCCCACCAGGAAGTTCTCTGGCTTCACGTCGCGATAGATGAGACTCTTGGTATGCACATACTCCATGCGGGTGATCTGGGGGTGGGTGGGCCAGTGTCCCCATCTGCCCAGGCCCTGCATGGCCCCGCCCCCACCCCCTCCCAGCCACAGTCCCGTCCTGCCTCGCAGCCAGGGGTGCCACAGCCCAGCCCCGCACCAGCTGGATGGCGATCATGAGCACGGTCTTGAGCGTGAACGTGCGGTCGCACAGGTCGAACAGGTCCTCCAGGCTGGGCCCGAGCAGCTCCAGCACCATGGCGTTGTACTTCCCGCACGGGCCGAAGTAGTAGACTTGAGGGACACCCTCTGCGGGCAGAGAGCGCACAGATGCCTCCAGGGGCCTGCAGCAGGCACCCACTGCCCCTGCTGCCCCCTGTACTGGACCCACACTGCCCCCCGTCCCCATCTGGGTACCTGCGGTGCTGAGCTGCTTGTAGAAGCGGTACTCTAGGTGCAGCTGCGGTGCCCGGGACTTGATGGGCTCCTGGAGCGACAAGGAGGATGAGGTGAAGGGTTACCTGGGGCGTAGCATGCCCCCTCCTCCTGCCCCAGACCCCACTTAGACGGGCTCCATGTGGGGAGAGTCTCTGCTGTTAGGGGAAGAACCTGGACTCACCAATTTGATAGCTACATATTCATTTGTATAGAGATTCTTTCCTGTGAAGGAGAGAGCAATCAGCACAGCAGGGCCACCTGGCCCCCAATTCCCAGCCCCCCAGCAGGCAAGAGACCCTACATGACCTACCTGCCTCCAAGGGGCATCTCTTGCTCCCAGCACTCCCCACCCCAGAACTTGGCCCTATCCTCCCAGGCCCTGGGAATGAAAAGGATACCCACAAGATACCTGCACCCCTTAAGGCCCCCGCTATTCTGCATCCTCACACCCTGGGGTCCCACCCTGTCTTACTGCTGCCCTCTCCTCCACAGCCACCGCTGCTACCCTCTATGTATTCCAGCCCCCAGCCCCCACCTCACCCAGGCACCCCTCCTAACCCCGCCTCTGCCCATGCAAGCGGCTATCCCCAGCTGGTTGGCAGGAACCGCCCGAATAAGCACACCAATGTGCTCCAACTCTCCCATCAAAATGGAGCAAAGACCCCATCACCTACGGACCTTCTCAGCACCCACTGCAGCAAAGGGCACCAAAGACATCCACATCCTTTAAGTATCTCCCCCTTCCCTCATCACTCCACCCTCAGAACCCCCATGGGTACAGTCCACTCAATGCCTCCACGTGGGGCCTATAGACAGAGGTGGCAAATAGCCCAGACCAGCCCATATCCCCCCTCCGGCGCCCACCCAGTGGGTCCCTCCCACCAGTGGACCTTACCTTGCCTCCCCTCCCTGCCCCCCTCCCATGGTTCATCCCAGCACCTTACTCCCCGACCTTCCCCATGACTGTGGAGTAAGGATCCCTGGCTAGAATTCCACGCCCACCCCATAAAGTTTGTCATGACCCGCAGAGGACTCAGCCCAGGTGCCCTGCACCCCTACCCTGGGACTGAGATCCCCACCCCTGTGTCAACTATGTCAGGTGGTGAGATCCTGCCCACAGTGCCAGGCTGGCTTCCCCAGGCAACAGAACCCAGCAGACCAAGGTAGGGGACCAGTACCCCTCTCCGGTTACACTAAAACCACCTGGGGCAGGCCTTGCCGAGCCCGCCCACCAGGGTCTCCAGGTGCCCAACCTCGCAGAACTGTACAAACACGAGTTCCAGAACCTGATGAAGCCGTTTTTCACCTGTTGCGTTCTCCAATGTTAACAGAGCCCTAGCTGGTCCCGATAACACTGCTGGGCGACCTGCCACATAACCCGCCCCGGCCCCTCATGTGCCCCAGCGAGTGCATTGCTGCATACACCCGCACCACCGCCTCTGCTCCCGTGGCCCCTCCGTGCACTGTCCTGTCCTGGCCGTCCTGGGGCCACGGCACTCCGCGAGCACCGCCCCACACTGTGTCCGCACCACGGGGCCTTACCCTCCTCTGCGCCTGCTGCAGCAGGACAGCCTGGGAGACGCCTGCACTCGAGCTCCTTCTGCCCCACCCGCACGCAGCAGACCACACTGTTCAACCCCAGAGGCTGAGGCCGGGGTTTCCCAGCGCACTGCCCTGCTCCACTGGTCACGGTCACTGCCCCATCCCGGCATGCACCGAGGTGTCCACATCACCGGGACACCGGCAGTGGGTATGTGTCTTCTGCTCTGCCGCGGCTATTCTAGGGCCTTGGTTTCCATGATGGATCAGTCAGCTTACTGACTTTCTCAGAGCCCTGCAGTGTCCTGGAGTCCGCAGAACTGGAGGCGGCCACGTCTCACACTAAACGGCCTCGTACACCCTGGAATGAACTTCTCCCAGAGATGCTTTGTGGCTCTCAGAGAGCTCATCCAGCCTCTGCTAGATTTAGTCTGGAAATGCTCGATGAATTTCAGCGCTCTTACAATTAGCGCTGTTGACATTCCAGTGGCGCAACCGGTCAGCGTGTAGTACGCATACAATTAGCATTTTTCAAAATCAGTACAGAAGTCTTTTATTGTTTTCCCCCTCACCGTGCCATGAGTCCACAGGGGATGGGTCCCAGCAGCTCAGGCTCCTTTCTGTTCGTTCTCACACAGTGCGCTTCTCTGGGCGGAGCAGGCTGGCGCTGCAGCTGAACCCAGGTACCTTTCTCTTGGCTTGCTTCTTTTTCTGATCGTTTTCCCTCACACATCTGAGGAACTATCTCAACTCTTAGAGTGAGTAATACGCTCAATACGCACATTAATTCTCCTAGCAAGACTCTTGCCCTTGTTTGTTACAACAACGCCCGCCGCATGCTGGGTGATACCGCAGACTCTCCCAGTTTTGCCATGGAACACTTGTGGGCGTTCCTTTTCGAACAGTGCCCATTCCCTTGATGTCTACAGTATCACCTTTCTTGCAGACTCACAGGTATGTAGCCAAAGGAACTCCATGTTTTCTAAAAGGCCTAGAGAACATAAAGCGGGTAACTCCCTTTACCCATTGTGTTAGTCATTTTGGTGAATTACTGGAAGACCGCGGTTCCAGCCGAAAAGAGCTCTTATGATTAGCGTTGTTTTTAACCCTTCATTGGCCAGTTGTGGCTTGAGAGAACTACAGCTGGCCTCTGTGCCGGTGTGATCAGCAGCCTTGCAAACTCATCTCCCCTCTACCTGCTTGCTGAGAGGACTTGCTGCCACACAGGCGTGATCGGGGACTGTCAGTTGTATTTCTTCTTTCCCAGTCTTTTACACTTCATTTCCTCTCCTCGCCACTGTCCGCAAGGGGTGAGAGGAGGTGCCCAGTTGTTATAACACAAGACTTTTCACAGACACCAGTTACTAGGGCAAGAAAACCTCATTCTCATCTTGGTGTCTGGGTTTTGATAAAAACAGGTATACCTGTTGTGTTCCCTGCCCCCCATTTTATTATGGAAGTTTCAGACGCAGAAACACTGCAAGGACTGTGCAGGGAACAGCCACACCCTCACTGCCTAGATAATGCAACGAACAATCCGCTGTCTGTCCTGTCACGTGTCTATCGGTCATGAATCTCTGATTTGCAGATACACTTTGAAGCTGCAGCCATCAGTACCGGCCCCTAAATTACTTCAGCCTGCAGGGTAAGTTCAATGTGTACTTAGACTTCTTATTTGTCCCGTGGGAGGTGACAGCTACCTATGAAATGAACACGTCTAAATGTGCCATTTGATGAGCTTTGGCCAACGCATGACCCTGTGCACCCCCCGCCCTTATCAAGACATAGTGTCCCCACTGCTCACACCCCTTCTTGGTCCACCCCCACCTGTACCGAGGTGGGGTCATCTGGCATGTTCTCTCCTCCCTGGCTCCTTGCACATGGCGTGATGGGCTCAGGATTCCTGTGTTGAGGTATGTCCATGGTTCCTGCTGACAGCTGAGTAGAGACCTACCCCATCGAGGGACATACCCATTCAGCACAGGGACACCTAGGTTGCTTCCAGTTTTCTGATACAGCAGAGCTGCAGTAAACGTTGCCTACGGGCCCTTCTGTGGGTAGGCTGGTCACTTCTCCGAGCTTTGCTGGCTCACACCGCACACGTGGAGCATAGCTCAAGGTGGCGCCTTCCACGCGCCCTGGCCATTCGTTTGTCTGCCTACATAAGGTGCCTGTTCAACTCTCTTGCTCATTTTTAATTACAGTGTCTGTACTTTTATTATCAAGTTGTCATCCTTTCACGTATCCTGGACACCAGCGCTTTGTCAAATGCTGCTCTGAAAATATTTCTTCCTGGTCCGTGTCTTGCCTAGTCCAGCTCTTAATGTTTTGTGATAAACATTTTAAACATTCATGAAGTCTAACTGATCTTTTACAGTAAATGGGCATTTTATTGTGTCTCGGTGAAGAAATCTCCTGTTTCGACTGCGCATGAGCTCTGAGAGCCAAAGTCCTTGGAGTCCAGCCTGAAGTTAAAGTGAGCACACACGTGTGTGCGCGCGTGCACACAGAGGCACCTGAAACCTGTGGATTTAGATTTCTGAAGCAGTACAGGTGCTCTGGGCTCTGAGAGGCTCATCAGTGCTCACGTTACCAGTTTTCACTATGTGTGCAGAAGGTGAAAGAGTCTGCAAAGCCTGGCAGAGAATGGCTCCCCAGGGGCTATGAGCAGAAGGAAGATTCTGGAGGCTACATAAGATGGGAAGACATTAGAGATGAAGTCACCCAGAGCAGGGAGACCTCCGTGAAATCCCCTAACTTTAGAAAGTGTTATTTAAAAAAATATTTTATTTATTTTTAGAGAAGGGTGGAGGGAGGGAAAAAGAAAGGGGGAGAAACATCGTTGTGTGAGAGAAACGTCCATTCGTTGCAACTCACACTCCCCTAAAGGGGGAACCTGGCCTGCAATCCAGGCACGTGCCTTGACCAGGAATCTAACTGGTGACCTTTTAGTTTGCAGGAGAGAGCTCAATCCACTAGAGCCATAACAGCCAGGGCGTAAACTTCCCTAACCTTAGGCTAAAAAGCCAGAAGGCACACACGTGAGGCAACGCTAGCCCATGAATAACATCTGCTCCCAATCTGCCCTAATGAAGCCAAAATCCGTTCCTGATGGAGTCAAGATAAGTCATCAGCACAAACCTCAGACGTGAAAGTCTGTGACATGTGGCGCCCCCCACAATGTCCAATGTGCAATAAAACATCACTAGACACATGAACAATGAGGAAACGAGGGCTGTAACAAGAAAACACAAAGTCAAAGGCGCCACATACATGGGCGTTATTTTTTTGGTTTTGTTTTTAAGATTTTATTTATTTATTGTTTAGAGAGGGGAAGGGAGGGAGAAAGAGAGGGAGAGAAACATCAATGTGTGGTTGCCTCTCGCATGCCCCCTACTGGGGCCCCTGCCCACAACCCAGGCATGTGCCCTGCCTGGGAATCAAACCGGCAACCCTTTGATTTGCAGGCCGGCACTCAACCACTGAGCAACACCAGCCAGGACGTGGGCATTTTTAAAAGGTACAAGCATGCTCAAGAATTTAAAGAAAAAGATGGGCAAAATGAACAAGCAGATGGAAAATCTCAAGAGAGAAATACAGGAGTCAAACAGAAGTGAAAAATACTGTGTATGAAATGAAGCTATCACTGGATAGCTTCAACAATAGACTGGACACTACAATGCAGAGAAAAAGGGTGAACTTCCAGGGCAATAAAAACTGCACAGACTGAAGCAAAGAGAAAAAGGCCAGAAGACCATGGAAAAGAGCTTGAGGAACTGGGGGACAGCATAAACACTCCTAACATACGTATAACTGGAGTCTGAGAACGAGAAGACAGTGAACTGAGGCAGAAAAAAAAAAGAAGAAATAATGGCCAAAGTTTTTCCAATTTAATGAGAAAGTGTCACTATAGATCCAAGAAGTCCAGTGAACCCCAAGCAGGGTGAGCCCAAAGAAAACCACACCTAAACAATGCAGAATCAAAATCTGAAACCAAAGAAAATCTTCAAAACAAAGAAAAAAAGACACATTAGATACAGAGGTACAATGCTCAACATTAGTCACCGAGGAAATCCAAATGAAATCCACAGACAGCACTTCATACCTACTGCAAGAAAAAGCCTGACAACCCCGAAACATTGATAAGGATGTGGGGTACCCAGAACTCCCACATGCTGCCTGCAGATGGAAGTGCACAACTACCCCGAAAAATGACACAGCACACCTCCCCGGAGACCCAGCTCTTTGACAAACACTTGCACACAAGGGCTGGAGTAGGATGTTCAGGCAGCTTCATCCACAACAGCCCAAATCTGGGCCCAGCCAAGCATCCCTGAGCAGAAGAGATGAATGAAATGGGGTACAGTTGCACAAATGGACAGAGTAACAAAGAGCCACTTAGCTACTGACACGCATGAAACACGGACACTCTCAAAAATGCTCTGAGCAAAAGCAGCCAGCAGAAAAGAACACATGCCTCAATTTTCACAAAAATGTTTCAAGCCAAAAGGTGCTGTGCCCCACAGCTCACAACACACATGTCTGTGGTGGCCTGGCCTGGTCAGGCTGCTGTTTCAAAACCCCGAGACCAGGACCCATGACACTAAGTCCCCAAAGCCATACAGCACACCCTTCCTGAGGCTGCAGATCAAGACTAGGCCCAGGGACGTGTGTGCATCCTCATGTTTGTGTGTGCATGTATGTGCCTGCATGCACACACACATCCACGCCCTAATGGGGAAGCAGGGTAGCTCCACCCAGGGGAAGCTGAAGAGGTGGCCACCTTGCTGCTCGGGTCCCTCCATGCAGGCCAGGCTAGGTGCAGGGCCACATGTTCCGGGGAGGTGCCTGGCTCTCCCTCTCCTGCTGGTCCCCGTTACTGATGTGATGGCCAAGTGCCTACCCTGCATGGCCCTCCCACGAGCAGAGAGACTTGGGCCCCAGCCTGATAGTATGTAGGCTCAGAAACTCCAAACCTGGGACCACTCACAGCTCCTGACAGGAAAATGCCAAGCAGGGGCTGAGCTTGTAATCGCTCTAGTTTAGACATTGGCGGTATCCACGTCAGCCCTCCTGTGTGGGGCTCAGGCCCCCCAACACAGCTGGCCCTCAGACACACAGGGGCAAGGCCAGGAGTCTACCCCCCTTACCCAACCTCCTCCTTGGGGAATAGAAACTCACACCCACTTACCTTTGTCCTGGATGCAATAATTAGGGAGGCCACCTGTGAGTGGCCATGACCCCACTGGGCAGCATTCCCCCCACCCCATCCCTTGAATGCAAATGAGCGGGGCTCACCTAGCCGGAGCTCCCCGAAGTTGCCACAGCCTATCTTCTTCCCGACCCGGAAGTTGGGGCCCACCATCAGGACCCCAGAACTGGTCCCCGTGCTCCGGACGCTGTGGCTGGTCCGGCCGCCAGCCTTGGACATTCTCCGGCCCTCCTCCGACTCCCCTTTCCCTCCTTTCTTGTCAAAATCCATAAGTTTGTGGTACCCTGGCCTCTCCACGGTGACTCTGCTGCTGTACAAATCCCGGGTCTGTGGAGACCTGAGGTCACAGGTGGCTCTTCGGGGCTAGAACACCATGGCACCTGGCGGACTCCTGGCTAGTGAGACGTGGGTGCTCGCAAGGGCCAGGCCGCGGCACTCCTCTCGGTGGCCTCAGGGTCGCACGCAGGGAGAGGACGCATTCTGCTGATAGGTCCCGCCGCCTCAAATCTCGTGGCTCCCAGCTGGGGAGAAAACAGAGACATGGGTCAGAAGACCGAGACCCATCCCCAGCCCAGGGTCTGGGGCACAGCCCGAGGAGGCTGGCACTGCAGGACAGCATTCTGGACAGATCTCTGAAGGCGTAAGTGTGGCTTGTGACTTTTTTTTGTGGGGGGAGTGCAGAGAACACCGTGAATGCCACACGTCAAGGTGGTATAAGATACACATTATTGCATGCTGGCCCACAACACAGCTCGAGGACAACTGCACTGCGAAGAGTGATAGCCAATCAAGTGACAGAACCAGGAGGCGAGCCCCAACCTGGAGCCACCCAGCACAAAGCCCCTCCCCCCACGCCAAGGGGTCGCTCCTCTGAGCAGGGAAAGAGACAGGCCACAGGGCACCGCCCGCTGCTCAAGGGCCTGGCAGCCACAGACGCAACAGTGACTCGGACACGGTGACACCATGAGGACCTGGAGGTGAGGACCCCAGGGGTATTTCAACTCATGATGTGGGGCTCCCTCACCCTGAGGCAGGAACAGAGCCCTGGGGATGATGAAAGGGGCAGAAGTGGGGGGCCTCTGAGAACCAGGCCAAGCACAGAGGCTGCTCTTGGCCTTTCACTCTGGCTCTGGGAATGGCTAGCCCCGAGCCTCAGAGACAGAAGGCGCAGGTTCTCCAGAGAGGGGAACCCGGCCGTGTGCGCACGGAGAGGAGTGACAAGACAGCAGGGACCCGGAGGCGCAGCGCACACGCACGCCTTCCTGTGCTCTCACACGTATGTACACCCCCTCCTGGGCTCACACACCCACCCTTTCCCCACGTTCACACACGTGCACACCGCACACATACATGTCCACACCCTCCCATGCTTGGCAGTGCTCTCCAGAGGGGCCACATGCATAACAGGGCACAAGGAGGTGTCTGACCTGCACATGACCCTTGGGCCTGAGCACAGCCAGCATGGGAGAAGGGATGTGGCCCTGCAAAAAATGGAAGCTCCACATACATGTCGGTCCCAGCACCCCGCAGGCTGCAGGGAAACAGCAGCCAGCCAGGAATAAAGATTCTGGCGCACTTGCTGCCCCACCTGGACCTGCGACATGACCCCAATGACTCCTACTGCAGTGTGCTTGGGCTCCAGGTAACCCCTTACAGAGGCCAGGTGTGCAGTCACTGGAAGGCAGTTGAAGGGCCTGACTCCTCCCCAAGGACACCAGCCCCTGCCCCGCTCACCCCACAAACAAGAGCTGCCACCCCAAACCCAGTGGGCAGCAGAGACTCGCAAGGGCTGTGGGAGATGCTGCCCCCCACCCACCAGCCACATGGGGGCCATCTGGGTCCTCTCCCAGCTGCTCTGAGCCAGATGGGACCTGCAGGGGGTAGCAAGAGTGAGCCCCGCACTGGACGGTGGGGGAATGAACAGAAGAAAGTCCAAGGCAGGGCTAGGGCCAGAGCTGAACACCCAGCCCGCACACCTGGGTGGAAGCGGGTGATGAAGGCCTAAGGGGAAGGAAATGTCTGACCTCAGTGCAAGGCCCAGAAGCTAAAAGTAATTACCCTGGAGGAGAGGACTTCCCATTCTTCACTGGGCCTCAAGCAAAACAGCATGGCCCCCACTTCCACGTCCCCAGCCTCCCCCAGAGGGAAGGCCCTCCAGGGGAGTGGGCTCCACATAAACCCTCACAGCCAAATTCAATTTTGTGCTGAAATGATTCCCAGAAGGCCCCTGGAAGCTGCTGTCCCACCCATGTGCACACTGAGAAGGGCTCGCAGAGAATGCTCCACTTCAGGGCCATGCTCCTCCGTCAATGCGCACCTCAGGTGAGTTACCTGCCCTGTTCTTTTTGGGGTCCTTCATCTTGTCAGGGCCCGGGGCTGGCTCTGAAACCCCCTTCGGGGGACCCAGAAACCCCCTTCTCTGACCATCTCCAGTCAGTGATGTCACAGTCCCTGGCTGACATCACCAGCACAGCCCCAGGGCAAGTCTGAGGGAGCTATGAGCAGCCTCCCTCCCCGGAGAATGGCCCCTCAGCACAGTGGACGCCACTGTGAGTATAGCCTCGGACCACCCAGACTCAGGTGACCCTGGCTACAACCCCTTCTAGGCAACTCTGGACACACACGTCCCCGCACAGTGGGAGCCCACCTCTGCCTGGGGACTTCATGACACATAGAGGCAGGACTCCTCCCCAGGATTCATCCGGGTCCAGCAACATGGCACCCCAGGAGCCACAATGAGCACCCAGTGTGCCACGTCCTGGCGTCTGCACACTGCCCCCCCCAGAGGGACATGGATGGGGAGACACACCCACCCTGGGGCAGAGGAAGGAAGTGCCTGTGACGTGATGACTGCACAGGAACCAGCTGCCCGGCCTCTAAGGACAAGGTCAGTGTCGAAAAGGATTAAGCAGAAACAGGTCTTAGTGCACCAAGTTATAGACCAAGGGCAAGGAAACGGCCAGACCTGGGCGGGGAGGGGGTGGGCGGGAAGTGCCATCAGCAGGCAGCACAGACATGGCACTGAGTGTGGCAGGCGGGTGGCCTGAGGTCACGTGTCAGTGATCCAGGGTGTGGGCACCAGTCGGTGCTGCCCCAGAGGGCGTGCAGAGTTCCTGTCTGAAGTCTTGACCAGACTGCATGGAGGGAAAGAAGCAGGCCTATGAGAAGGGACAGGTGTCACTGAACCCATCACGGAAGGGTGGACTAGATGCGTCAGTGCTCTTGGGAGAGGGCCAGAGATTCACAGGCAGTGGTCACAAGGTGGCATGATGTTCTCACACAGTTCAGGAAAAGCAAACACGGCCACAGGTGGCAGTGAGCCCATGAAGAGCAGAGGAGACTGGGTACTTTCCTTGCATGCTTTCGACAGACTTGATATGTTTTCAAAATTAAGATTAGAAAAAGACAAGGTTGCTACTACAAACTCTGCCACCTCAGACCATGGCAACCAAAAACCAAGCACAACAGTCTGGTCGTAAAAGTGCGTCTCCTGGACAGGTGCAGCCATGGGAGCGCCCTCCGCATGTGGCAGCCCTGGAACTGGCTGGCACTGACTGCAGCCGGCTGTGACTAAGGATGGGTTCCATGGGAACCTGCTGCAATGCTGCAGAGAACACCAGAGGGAGCGGATTCACTGGGCAAATGCTGGTAACCTAGGCCGGGCCGTGGGCCCATGGGCGGGAGGTGGGGGAGCACTGTATTCTCCCACATCGGGGCACCACTGAAAATTTCCTACTAAAGAGCTGAGAGGAGGAATACAAGGGGGCTGGGAGACAGCCAACGGGGAAACCAGGCTCCTGCCCGGGGACGTGCTGCTTGACGACAGACACCGATTGCCTCCTGAGGCTTGTGCGTCCTGGACAGAGCATGTCTGGCACATGCCATTATCCCAGTGTGTGCTCCTGACAGCTGCTCTCTCCCCACAGGCCCCACAGACACCTCCTGGTCAAGCCCTCATCACACCTTACACTGAGGGTGTCCCAGCCCACGTGACGGTCTCTGGTAAGGCTAGACCCACCCTGGGCATTTCTACTATGTGGTGTAACTACAGTTCCAGCAGAGTATCAGTCCTTGGCGTGGGCTGAGATGTGTCCCCAACAAGACAGTTCCTAACCCCTGGTGTCTGGGCATGTGACCTTATTTACAAATTAGGGTGGGTCCTAATCTGTAACTGGTGTCCTTATCAGAAGAGGAGACAGGGACACACAGGAGAGGAAGTCCAGGTGACAACAGAGGCAGAGACTGGAGAGATGGGGCCACAAGCCAAGGAACGCTGGCAACCACTAGAAGCTGGAAGAGGCAGAAAGACACCCCCCCCCGCCCCAATCTTCCTAGAGAGAGTGCGCCCCTGTGACAGCTTCATCTTGAACTTCTGGCCTCAAAGGACTTCTCCGTGGAGATGCCTGACCAGCACCCCGGCAGGAACGTAAGAGTCAGCGTCAGCAGTGAGCAGCTGTGAGGACAGCAGGGACTGCGAGGTGACAGACGAGCAGAGCATGCCCTCAGCGGGATGAACACCAGAAAACCTACACTGGGGACATCCCGCAGGACATGGCGGTCCGGGGCATCCACACAGGGAAGAGGAAAAACCATCTCAGCCAGAGGCACCTAAGAGCTATGACAACTGAGGGTCACATGGGATCCTGATGGGGGCCTGGGGCAGACAGGCCGTCAGGGAAAACTGAGGAGAAATCCAAGTAAATATGGACTTTACTTATTAATGACATCTCAGTCCTGGCGCATCAGCTGTGATGAAGGCACTACACTGACAGATGGCATGAATAGGGTGTGGGGACACGGCACTGTGCACCTGCTTCACAGTAATTCTGTGAATCTAAAACCGTTCTGAAATAAAGTTTATTTTTAAAAGCCCAAACCTACAATCTCCTCCGGTGGCCTCCTTCCTGCCCTTCCCTCAAGCACACGCACATGGTGCCCACTCACAGTCCCTACTCAAATGTCACCTGTAAGGCCATCCCCCAAGCCCACCGCGACCCCACCCCTGAACCCTTCAGCCATGGGGCAGCATGTACGCGGTCACCGTGCACCTGCTGCTAAGAACGAGCTCCTCAATGACACCGAGGCCCTTTGTGCGGCACGTCGCAGGGACTCAGAGACCGGTGAACACGTGATACAAAACGGACCGACAGCTCCAAGAGCAAGTGGGCAAAGCCACAGAAGAGGCACAGACAGCCCCCCAGACGCACAGCGCCCTGCCCTTCTAGTACGACACGCAGACTAAAGTAACAGTGGCGCTCACACTTCTCAGCCCGCCGGGGTCAGAAAAGAGGTAACATTCAGTAATGGTGAGCGTGTGGAGAATGGGGACTTTGACTTTTAAACAGGAACAGTGACACTCAGGTAAATGAGGCGCTCTATCCAGGCCACACAATTGAGAGGAATGGCCGAAGCAGGACTAGGGACAGCCACGCAGGTGCAGCTGTCACTACTCTGTCGGGTGAGGAAACCACCCGCGCACAGGAAGGAAGCAGCAGATGGCGCGGCCCCATGAAGGGGCTCCTGCAGATGGGCACAAGCCCAGGAAGCAGTCCCCGGGGCTGGGCTCCACGGCAGCACCCGTCTCTCCCCCTCCCCAGGCCTGAATCCACTTTCCTTCCTCCCTGTGCGCATGATGAAAACAATCCTTTTGCGTTCTCTAAACTCAGCCACGGTGGAGAAAGGAGGGTGGGGAGGGTGCTCTTGGCCTCCCGCCTCCCCTCTCAGAGCTGTCAGGGTGGGGTGGGGTGAGCAGATACAAAGCTTGGGAACACACAGGGCTGGAGACTTCATGGCCAGAAACTGGTGCGATCTACGTTGAAGGAAATGAAAGGGCACCCAAGACACCTGCACACGGGCCAGAGTGCATAGAAAGTGATACTGCCTAGCTCCTCAATTTTACTGGGGTGGACCCAGCATCATCTACAGGAGCCGGCCCTCCTTAAGGGACCTGACCACTTCCAGGATGGAGACAGTGTCTGCCAGCTCCCTCAGGGTAAGAAGACACCCTTCAAATCAGACACGTCCCCCAGAACTGGACACATCACTGGACTGAGGGCCAGTCCAGGAGGACGGCCACTGAGTCAACACCGGAGATGCTAGGCAGCTGTCCTCCCAGAAGGGCAGCCCAGCCCGGGCCCAGCACGCCCACCTGGGACCTCATACCAGCGCCCTCCGACAGGTCTCCCTCCCAGACTCCAGCACAGAACCCTGACCAGAGCTCTCAGAAGCACCACTTCAGGACCAGACTGCGACCTGGCTGGAGGATGACAGGCAGGAGTGGGCACAGCCTGGGACGGAGGGAGCCCACGGCCAATCCCCAGGGGACATAGGTCTATTGTGCCGGGTCCCCTTTATAAACACAGTTGTGTTTTCAGGTGTCTGGAAGGATCTCAAGAGTGAATGGCACCCACCTCTTGGGTGCTGAGTGGTTGTTCAAAAGCAGTCTTTATGCTCTGCTGTGAGGTTTGCTTTCTTCAACGTGCATGCCTTGTTTTTGCTACTTAAAAATACCAAGAACAGGATGTTGGTTTGTGGTCTCACTTGCCGGGACACCAGGTCCTGCTTCTTTCAGTCACTTGAAGACTCAGACACACCTCCTTGGGAAAGCAGTGAAGGGTGCCTGGCCATGAAACCCGCCATAACCAAAGGCTACAGGTTGGCACACTGTCTGTCCGTCTGTGCAAGTCTCAGAGTGCAGGACCCTGCCTAGAGTGGCTGCAGTGACTGGGGCACCAGGACCAGCTCAGAACTTCTGACTTTGTGGAAAGTGCAGAGCAGCTGACAGGTGGGATTCTGAACACTGCTCAGGGTCCCCAGACTCTGAGAAGGTAGAGCGGCCTCGATAAAGGGTCAGAGCCCAGGACGGGACAGAACTGGCCTGAAGAGAAGCCAGGGCGCGGACACTGAAACGTGCCTTGGGGGGCGGGGGTTGAGGGGTGTGGAGAAGTGGACCTTTGTCCGTGACAGGCAGGATATAAAATGGTGCAGCCACTGTGGGAAATAGGTGGCAGTTTCTCAAAAAATTCAACAGAGACACCAATAACCCAGCAACACAGCTACTCAGTGGGCGCCCGAGAACTGAAGACACACACCTACACAAACCTGTGCAAAATGCTCACACGGCAAGATTCACAAAGGCCAAAACGTGGACACAGCCCAAAGGTATATCACCTGGTGAACAGATAAACTGCTCTATCCATGCACTGGAATATCACTCGGCCATGAAAAGGAGCGAAGCTCTCACACTCACTGCAACACACGATGCTCAGTGAGAGAAGCTGGACACAAAAGGCCACTCAGCATGTGAATCCATGTATGTGACATGTCCAGAACAGGCACATCCACAGAGACAGGAAGTGGATCCCTGGTTGCCAGGGGCTGGGGAGTGACTGCTAAGTGTTCAGAGTTTCTTTTGGGGTGATGGAACATTCTGGGACTAGACAGAGGTACTGGTTGCATGACATTGAATGTACTAAAAGTCACTGAGGTGTCCACGTTAGTGAATTTTATGGTCTATGATTTATATCTCAGATAAAAATAGGGAGTATACAGTATATCGATAAAGCTGTTTAAAAGTTACAGTGAGCCCTGGCTAGGTAGCTCAGTTGGTTAGAGCATTGTTCCAATACACCAAGGTTGTGGGTTCGATCCCTGGTCAGGGCAGTTACAGGAATCAACCAATGAATGCATAAATAAGTGGAACAACAAATCAATGGTTTTTTTCCTCTCTTTCTCTCTCTCCCAAATCAATGAAAAAAATTTTAAAAAGTCACAGTGAGCGTGGCTCCGGTTGGCAGCCTGGAGACTGGGGCTGGTCCCTGCACAGATCAAAGTTTAGTCGGCATGCAAGATGACTGCCAGAGCCACACCGCCTGCCCTTGGGCCCGTGTGAAACAGACTTCTGTCACAGAGGAACTGGAAGTGTGTACCCACAGAGAGTGACAGGCACAGAAACTGGCCGGACAGCAAGGAGAGGACTGACTCCTGGCCCTGTGAGAGCTTGACACCAACCTGCCAGCCTCAGCCCTTCCCAGCAGCCCTGAGTGCGGCCTGAGGGTGTGCAGAAGGCCCCCAAACCAACCAGGACAGGTTTGGTCCCTGGGTCTAGGGGCAACGAGCTCACACAGCACACCCAGCGCTTCAAACCTGGTCAGGATGACTGCACGGATCCCGCTCACTGGCGCACACATGGGGCTCACACACATCTGTAAACACACAGGGCTCAAGCCTCAGGGGGCTCAGCGAGCCAGCCTCCCTGGGCACACTCCGGAGGACACCCTCCTCACACTGGTGGCCCACACAGCACTGGTGACCAGGTAAAGACCTGGAGACCCCAGAGCTACCCCATCCTGTCTCTGGCCACAGACGCGGCAATGCAGCTGTCTCATACCGGTGAAGAGGCAGCACCCCAAATTTGGTCCCCCAAGATCTGCCCTGGGGCAAAACAGGCCCTAATGCCTAGAAGGCTGCATCAGAGTCACCTGAGGCGCAACTGAAAATCCAGATTTCCAGCTCACCCCCAAGATGCTGGTGCAGGTGGCCAGGTGGGGCCCAAGGAGCTACGCCAAGCAACTGGGCTAGGAGCCACCACTCAGCTGTGAGATTCCACCTCCCACCTGGCCACCCAGCCGCCCACCCCAAACCTGAACCCGAGCCCAGCACACCCACCCAGGCATAAACGTGCAGGCACCCCATTACTGCTAAAGCCTAATAAGCAATGGACAACTTCTACTATAAGTGTATCCTATGTAGTATTTGGGACATACTTATACCAAGCACTTCTGGGTTGTCTGTCTGAAACTCAGTTTGCTGCGCACCTACCCTGCTGTACCTGGCCACACCTCTAGGGAGATGCTCTCGAAGCTACTATGCTCCTTGCACCTGGCACCCTTGGGCTAAGTCCTATTCGGGGAGCGCACAGCTCATAGCAGGGCTGACAGACCTGCTGGTCCCAAGGACACCACTTTCTATTCAAATCTGTGTATTTCTTAAAACCAAGCATTTCTAATGAAAATTTAATGTCCAAATACTGATGAAATCTCAGTGTAAAATATACACTCAAGAAAGAATAAGCTCTCTTACCCATTACATGTTTAAACATATCGTGTTAAATAAAATGTATTAAGATGACTTTCACCTGTCGCTTTTGGCTTCTTAATGAGGCTACTGGCATACTGTTAAGTACCCACGGGACTCACGTCGGGGCTACCAGCATCACCGGGGATCTTGAATACCTGTCCCTCCCAAGCAATTGTCACTGCCCATGAGCCAGGTGCCATTGTGACCCCATCAGAGAGAGAAGCTGAAGCCGAGGTCCACCTCAGTAGACCAGGAGAGGGCACAAGAAACAAAGTGCACTGGGGCCAGTGGAGCTGGACCTCCTGCTTTACAGGGAGGACAGCAGAGCAGGTGTCCTGTCCACTGTGCTACGTGTTCTCCTGAAACAGGGAGTGCAGTCTCCTAAGCAACTACCTAGCTGTCTCCCATCTAGCAGGTGTCCAGAGGGACACAGTGCCCACTCTGTATAGGAAGCCAGAGAAAGCAGGACCACAGGTGTAACTCCACCCCTGACAGCCTGGAGGCGGGAACAGGGCCAGGAGGATGCAGAGGAGCCCAGGGGCCTCATTGCCAAGGGCAGAGCAGCAAGGCTGGGGGCACCAGCCCCCCCTCACTTGCCTCCCCACCTTCTTCCTTAGCCTTCCTGGAGGCAAGGGCAGGATGTCCTTTCTGGGCCTGAGACCGTGGAATATCTGTGGTTGTCACGACTGGGGCTGCTGTGAGGAAAGTCCCATCTCTGGGAGGTCCTTGAGACCCAAGGCGGCCTCACACACTACATGGGAAAGGCTCTGTAAAAACCAGTCTAGGAACTTTTCTAGAAGTAGTGAGCCCCAGGGGTCTGCCGGTCTCTCCATGAGCCCCCAACCCATAGTGCTCTGTGTGGGATTCCTACTCTCACAGGCACCCAGGTGAACTCGGAAAAACTTGAGAGGCACTGGCTTAGCTGAGGAATAAGTCTAGGACCCCTGCCCACAGGCCTCTGAGCTGCCTGGCAGTCAAGGCTGCTCCCTGGGCCGACCACTGGGTGCCCACTGTCCATCACGTGCCCACCGGCCTGGCCCTGCCAGGACCACAGCAAGCAGAGGTCCCCATGACAAACAAGTCACACTTGCCGACTCAGGGTTACCTCCAAGACAAGGTCCCCATGGAGGCTAAGGGCCCTACAGCAACACTGCCCCGAAACCCCACATCCTCAGAGAGAGATTTCTGGATAAGTGAGGGGTTATCTTTAAGCACATTTTTTTAAAGACTCTAAAGTGCATCATGGACCAACATAAAGTCACGGCACGTAACGACATGTTATACATGTTTCCACCCTCTAAGCAGCAACCACTGGCTCCAGGGCCACCTCGGACCCCACCATGGCCCAGGACAACTCAGGGTGACCCAGGACTGTCTTGGGCACCTGGCCTGCACCTGGAGCCCCTGCCTGCTGCTGGTGGGAGAGGCTCTGAGGACAGGCCCAAGAACCATGGCGCTCTTCCGGTCTTCGGAGAACATCCTGTCAGACCACAGGTGGCAAACACAAGGCCTGCGGGCCGAACCCGGCCCTTCACCTTGTTTTATCTGGCCAGGCACCTTGTTTCTACCAGGTGGCGGCACCGAGCTCCTTGCCCCTAGTTAAGGAGTAGTTACATTTATACAGTCCTAAAATGACATTCAGCCCTTTGAAGGCAACCTCGAAGCTGATGTGGCCCCCGGTGAAAATGAGCTTGAACCCGTGCCAGACACTTGCTTTTGGAGGGGGACCTGCTACAAGGACAGAAGCCCTGGCCTGCGGAGCCAGTGAGCCCTGCATTCTCTGGCCTTCATCTATAGGGGTGGCTACACCCCGCCTAAGCAGCACTCGCCCTGCCTTCAGTGGGAACCTTCTCACACCTGCATGAGCGCTGCCAGCCGCGGTCCTCCCTCCTCATCAACCTGCTTCTGCGGAGGTCGAGGGTATAGCCTAGGAGCAGACTGCATCCTACATCCACTGCGCTACTTCAGCTGACCCTGAACACAGGCCAACAAGACCTTCCAGCAAAGAGGCTGCTTTTTACCATTGCGTGGCCTCCAAACGCAGATGCCGCTGAACTCCTAGACGAGACAGGACCTGTGCTGAGGGGGCTGGCTTGCATGGGGGAAGGCTCTGAGGCGGGGGCCCCAGACGGGATCTGGAGAGGGTCTCAGGTGACAGTAGAGCCAGGTCGGGACACATGCTGGGCTGGGCTCCAGACCCGTGGCCTGTTTACCAAGAGGCCTCGCCTTCCTCATCCATGCACTGAGGACTCAAAAGGGTGCCCAGCAAGGCTCTCCAAAGCTCCCAAAAGGGGAGGGGACAGATGCAGACCTGCCTGAGGCAAGGGCCTTCCAGGCCGACTAGGCATTAGCTCAGGAACCCACAGCTGTGCCGGTATGGACAGATACTGCCTGCAGGGACAGTTCCCACCAGGCAGCCAGGACTCAGGACAGCAAGGCCTCCACTGAGCATGACAGCGGCCACTGACAGAAGATGAAGCCCCCATTACTGCTCCACCACCAGAATCAGATCCCAACCACGTGCCAGACTCCTTCACAAGGACCTGACTTCCCATTCGGGTTTAAAACAAAGGTAATTGTAAGGCCAACCCACCCAAAACCACCAAGGCCTGAAATCTGGTGGCTCCTGGCCACACTGTAACCTGTGCCCAGCTCCAAAGGTCCCCGCCTCTCCTGCCCGACTCTTTCACCCCTGGGTTTTCAGAGCCCAGAAAGGACATGTCAAGACAGGGACCCAACTTCACCACAACTACACTAATGAAGAACCCTGCTGCTCCTGAGGTGGCCTGGGGCAGCTTCTGGGGACCCAGAAGGGACAGCAAAATTAACCATGGACAAGTAGTATCCCAGAGCAGATGCCACTGTCCCTAAGTTCAGCCTCGCAGGGACCTTGCTCAGACCTACCAGTAAATTCCCAAGGACACGAGTGGCCCCACAGCTGTCAAAGATGCCTCTCAGCTGGCCTGCTTCCCGAATTACTGGCTGGCGTGCTAGCGTGCTGGCTCCCCCAAAGCTAGGGTGAGCACATATAAACATTTTCAGTATTAGAAAAACCTCACCTGCTTCCTCTTGCTACCCAGAGAGAATTACTATACAATCAGGACGAGAGTCAGATGGAGCCAGAACCAGCTATTAAAGCAGTCAGTCCGCACAGGGTGGTTGTCACAGCACAGAAACACCCAGAGCCAGGTAATGAGATGCCTGTCATCATCTGCTTCAGAGAAATCAGAGGGACTGGGACCAGAAAGAAGCCGCTTTACAAGAAAAGGGCTGCCTGCCAGTGGTGCACAGACAAACCAGACCTGTGACGTCCCCGCTGCGGGGTGGAGAGTCCAGCCAGCTCCTTGTGGAGAGAGCCTCCACACCCCTGCGACATGGTCACACCTACACCTGCAGCAGACACAACTGGCCCCCTAACCTGGGATCGGGCCCACCCCCAGCTCCCCAAGCAGCCCTACTATACCATTCCTGAGAGGCATGGCCAGAGAACCCAAGGGAGCAGGGGACAGCGGGGGGTGCAAACACTTGGGGCCCTGGAGATGAGCATCTGCGGATGCTGCGCCAAGCCCCTGCTCATCAGCCTGCAGAGCCCAGAGTGGATCCCTTCTCAGAACACAATTTGGTGGAGACACAGCGAAAAACGGAAACTAACTACTGGCAACCACAACAAACTTCCCCCTTTCAAATCTGTGGTCCTGGCTCACAATCTCTTCTTCACAGCGGTGACTCTATCTCTTGCGGTGGCCACCCCTTCCCTGGATCAGAGCAGCTCCTGGCAGGTGGTTTTCCCCTCGATGGGAGCCTTTGTGCTCCCCCACTCATCTCACTCCCACAAGCGTGGGCCGGCAAACGCCAAGGGAGCCTGTGTGTGTCCCCCACCCCAGCAGGATCAGAGGACCCTGGGAGCCAGAGCCACACGAGATGAGCACCACCAGATGGACATGCAGCCACTCCTGGAGTCCCAGACACTGGCCAGGCCTGGGTGCCCTTGTGGAAGCAACTGGGGAGAAAATGCCAGACTCCACCTACTCGCAGGAAACCCTCCAGGGCCATTTTCTTCAGACAATGCTGGGAGTAATTCAGCTGCCCCAGAACCTTCCAAGAGGACAACCTCGACATCACTGCAAGGCTTCCCCTTAGGCCCCCAGCCACTAACTCCCGGAAGAAAGTTGGGGTAGGGGGGCAGGGGAAGCACTGTCCCAAACAGGGCAGGAATTAGTGGTGGGATCGGTGAGGCCAGCAGAGGAAGTGCACAGACCTCCCACCAGCCCTCCGGGATCTGAAGCCTTTTCAGACAACAGAGCTAGTGGTGAGGATGGAAGGCAGAGGGCGAAGCCAGACTGAAAGCTGGGAGTTCCTGAGCAGCACCCTGCAACAGGTCACCCCAGCTGAGGCCCCTCCTTGCTGCACACCACTCGCCCACCCAAAACCTTTCCTCTGGGCTCTCCCTGAAAGACCTTCAACACTACAAAGAGGAGGGGAAATGTGTTACACTGTACGTAGGGACGTAAGGACCAGGTGGGCAGGGGTCCAGGGAAGAGAGCTGGAGGAGTGGGTGTCACGGGGAGTGCGCGGTGAGCTTAAGCACTGGGGGAAGGTGGGGTGGGGCTAAGTGGGCAGTGGGGGCAGCAGGAGTTAGAGAACACAGCTGGGTCTGGAACTGAGGGGTCAGTGAAGGCATCTGAGACTGGAGAAAGGGGTCAGTGTGAGCAGCTGGGCCTGGAATGTGAGAGATGGCAAGGCCTAAGTTTGGGGTTCCCTTCGGGGACAACATCGAGAGAGCAGAGAGGAAGGAGTGAGAAGTAGGAGCTGGAGTATGGGGATCAATGGACTGTAAGTTCAGTGGAGTCCGAGTGTGGTGTGGGGGTCAAGGAAGTGTTGGGGCAACATGGTCCGGATTGTGGGATCAGTGGGAGTGGGGGTTAGCAGGGTTCGGAGTGCGGGGGTCCGCGAGTGGCACGGACCCAGAAATCTGAGGTGCGGGGGTCCAGAGCGTGGGTTGTAGGGGTAGCGGGGTCCGCCGAGAGTAGGGGCGGCAGGTCCAGGGTCCGCGGGGGTGGGGCCGCAGGCCAGGCGCGTGGCCGCGGCAGCCGGCGAGGGCGCGCGCGTCGTTACCTCTCCGCCTCCGCCGTGGCCCCGCGACCAGCCGGCCAAGCTGGGTGGCCCAGGCTCCCTCAGCAGCGCGGCGCGGGCCGCCGCTCCGGGTCCCGCTCTCGATCCGGCTCCGGCGCCCGCTCGAGCCCCCACTCCCGCACCGCCGGCCTCCGCATGTTGGGCGCGGGCCGTCCCCGCCGCGCGGGCGCCCGGCTCGCCCGTCTCGCAGCGTCGCCGCGGCCCGCGCTTACGCCACCAGCGTCGCGGGGAGGGCGCGGCGCCCACTGCGCAGCCGCCGCCGCCGCAGGGCGCGCGTCAACGTCACAGCTCGGGGTGGGGACCAGCGGCGCACCCGCCGCTTTGCGGCAGCGGGTAATGCCGAACGACGGTTGCCGCGCTTTGCGGCCGCTCGAGGGTGGTCAGGCCGCTGCCCGCGGGGCCACCAAAGTCTCACAGCTGCGGGGGGGCACGCCGGCCGAGAGGGAGCCGGGCCGCGTCCATCCTTTGAGGGACGGTCCTGTCGCCGTCCACCCAAGCTCATCCAGCCGTTGCCATGGCAAGGCGTGGCCGGCCGGCCGCCCGCCCGCCGCGCTTCTGTGACGTCACGGTCTCGCCACTTGATGTCACCGCCGGGCGGTGCCAGGGGCGTGGTCAGCGCCGGTACCGGCTGACTTACAGGGCAGGAGGCTGGAGACGGGCTGGGTGGGGCCGGGAAGAGTAAAGGATTCTAGGACGTTAGGTAAGCGGTGTGGCCGGGTTTCGCTGAGTCCTAATAAGTGGTGACGTCAGCGAGTAGTAAAGGAGGGCTCAGCACGGACCGGGTCCCCCGTGGGTCTCCCAATACACGGGATGCTACTGTGCTGCCCTGTGGAACACAGGTCCTGCACGCAGGTGGCACTCGATAATGCCCACCGCTCACCGCCCGGGTGAGAGGAGGCCTGGGGAGGGGGTGACTGGCCAACTACGGGCTGTGAGGCCCTGCTCCACCCAGGACAGGATCTGGATAAACTGTGCTGTCCAACCGCATGCGCCACGTACCTCCTGGGAGCATTTTAACGTTGGAGGAGACGCTTCAAGTGTTTATTAAGTGCCTGCAATCGGCTCTGAGAATAGAATGGTGAGCTGGTCTCTGGCGTCACTTGCTAGGGAATTCTCACTCCTGGGGGGAAGTGGGTACAGGATGTTAAATAAACGGACACGTTGGTTTCAGAGAGTGTTACAAGGTGGCGTGGGGCAGAGTGGCTGGGCCGCACCATAATGGCTAAAGCTAGATGTAGTCAGATGGGAGGAAGATTCCTTGGTCTCTTGACTATTGTCCCACTGACTAGTAGTAGCCAGGTGAGGTGCAAAGAAAAAGTGGGGATGGGATCCCTGACGAGTGCGGCTGAGTTGCCCAAATGAGTGGCTCAGTTACTTGGGTGTTATTCCCTAAAGCGCTGAAGGTTGCTGGTTCAATTCCCAGTCATGCCACATGCCCAGATTGGGGGTTCAGTTTCTGGTTGGGCTTCATACACGAGAGGCAACTGATTGATGTTTCTCTCCCTCTCTTCCTTCCCCTCTCTCTAAAAAAGCAAATAAAATCTTTAAAAAAGAAAAAGTGGGTAGGATAATTCAGCTGGAATGGGACAGTGGTTTGGGGCCAAGCCAGGCCCTTGCAGAGACAAGCTTTAAAGCTTGTTCTGCCCTAGTCCTCCTCCTCCTACAGTCCTGCTTTCCATGGCAGCGCCTCCAGGAAACCCAAGTCACGCCTCCGCCCCTCCCCCTTGTCCACTGCATCCTGACTCTCCAACCTGAGCCATACCGGAAGGAAGTTTAAAATCACCCTCCTTCTCCAGCCATGCCGGGCCGACTGACTGCTTTGCTCACCGCTGTGCCTGTACGTAACGCTAGCACTCAGTCTATAGCAGATGAAGGAAGGAAGAAACTCCATGGTCCTCCCAAATTCTGGCCTTCCTCAGACTTTACTGTTCCATCTTTTCTCTTCCACTCTTCAACATTCAGGAAAGCCTGCTTTCAGGCCCTCAACTCCCGGGGGGGCAGGCGGCACCACGGCCTCGGCTCCAGAGGTATGTTGGCCTTAAACCTGAGCTCCAGCCTTGCCCTGTAAAAGGCCGGGTGGTTTGTGCAGCAGGCAGAATGCAGAAAGTGAGGCCGAGTTAGGGATTGTGCCCGCCAGAGGCTGTGTAACTATGGGTGGGTCACTGACCTCTGGTCCTCCGCACCTTCATTGGTACGTTAGGATTAACTCTAGTTCCCTCGGGTCTATCATAGGAATCCATGAATTAATGAATAAAGAACTATAGCATAGTGCCCGACTGCTGTGGCTCAGCGGGCATTGTCCCATAAAGTGAAAGTTCACTGGTTTGATTCCTGGTCAGAGCACATGCCTGAGTTTCGGGTTTGGTCCCCAGTCAGGGCACGTACGAGAGGCAACCAATCGATGATTCTCTCTCATATCAATGTTTTTCTCTCTCTCTTCCCCCTCTCTAAAAATAAATAACATCTTAAAGGAAAAAAAAAAACTGTAGCATAGGACCTTTGGCCTCAAATGAACATATTTCTGTCTAGTCACTTGGGATCTTTGAAAAGGCAAACCGCCTCTCCAGCTTTCTCATTTTTAACCGACTTCAAATGTGGTCCACATTTTCTGTGTTCTCTGGCTTTGATTATAGGGAAACCGTTGGGAAAGTTGAGGTGGAAAATAGCCCCCTTGGGGTTCTTTTTTTTTTAAGATATTTTATTTATTTATTTTAGAGAGAAGGGAAGGGAGGGAGACAGAGAGGGATAGAAACAGCAATGTATGGTTGCCTCTCACGTGGCCCTCACTGGGGACCAGGCCCGCAATCCAGGCATGTGCCCTGACGGGGAATTGAACCGGGACCCTCTGGTTCCCAGCCTGTGCTCAATCCACTGAGCTACACCAGCCAGGGCCCCCTTGGGGTTCTTGATAAAATAATAACAGTGTACAGAGGATGAGCTGGTCTCCCTACCACCCCCTCATCCCTGCCCCAAAATTCAAACAATATCCTTGTCAATAAATCCCAAACTGGATTTCACGGAGGACCCAGCAGGAAGCACCGCCTTCTGTCTTTTCACTTTTTTTTTTTTTTTGGTCTTTTCACTCTTATAAGAGGAAGATCTATCTGTGTCCCCCTCGTTAGAGAGACCCCAGGACAGGCTCAGGGCTGTATACTGGTGTCCAGCACCAGCCCAGGCATAAGCAGGTGCCCTGGTTCACTTTTGTCAAGTTGAATTAATGAGTGTCTCCTGTAGCCAGGGCTGTCCCGACAGTGCAGAGGTTTGCTTGAACTTGCACATTCCCATTTTCAATATGTGAAAACTAAGGTTTGGAGAGGTGAAGGGACTTAACTGACGCCCAGCACTGTTTTTTAAAATATTTTAAATTTATTTTTAGAGAGGGAGAGAAGCATCCATGTGTGGTTGCCTCTCAAATGCCCCCTACTGGGAGCCTGGCCTGCAACCCAGGCATGTGCCCTGAGTGGGAACCTTACCGGCAACCCTTTGGTTCCAAGTCTGGCGCTCAATCCACTGAGCCTCACCAGCCAGGGCTGACCCCCAGCTTTGAAACCCCAGTGCTGCTGCCTTCCACCAATGGGTAGTGCTGGATCCCACTGTTCTGAGGGAGTGCCTAGGGCCCCAACCCCAGTCCCAGTGGCTGCAGCGGAAGAGGGTTGTTCATTATAATGTGGAGCATAGCACCTTATGCACAGGACTGACTGGGAAAAGTTAGAGGTCTCTCTCTTTGGAAGCTGTGAACAATGGAGGGAAACGAACGAGAAGGCACATGGGAGAGGCAGTGAGGAGCACCCTTGAAGAAACTGAGGTCCCAAGGTTGCAGAAGCTCCTGGGGTGAACTGTCCATCTCCAAGTTCTCCCCATACTCTGAGGACATCCTTTAGCAATGAGGTCTATACCATCTGACAGCCCAGCCATCTCTGATTGGCCCAAAGTAAACCAATCAGATCCTCTATGATTGCTCAGTGGAAGGAGGCAGCTGATTTGTGATGTGTGACCAGATAGTGGCCTTCTGCCACAGGTGGCTTCTTGGGCATCTGCTGCCCCATTGTTGTGATACAGTGTAAGGTGACCAGGCACCCCAGTTTTCCTGGGTCTCCTGGGACTCTCAGTGCTAAAACCCAGAAGCCTTGTGAAATCAGGATGGCTTAGTCACCTGAATGTGGGGCCTGTAGTGTCCTACCTGTACCCAAGAGCCACAACAAGGAGCTCCTTCACCCCATTCCCAGGGGGCCAAGGCCTGGGCAAGGTAGAGGTTGAATCGCATCTCCCCCAAAATCCATGTCCATCTAGAACCTCAGAATGTGGCCATATTTGGAAATAGGGTCCTTGCAGATGTAATGAGTTAAGATGACATCGTGCTAGATTGGGGTCAGCTCTGAATCCAATGATTGATATCCTTATAAAAAGAAGAGAGAAACACAGAGAGACAGAAAAGACATCTGTGTGAAGACAGGCAGAAACTATGGTGATAGAGCCACAAGCCCAGGGACACTGGAGCCCCTGGGAAGCCAGAGAAGGCAGGAAAGACCCTGTCCTGGAGCCTCCAGAGGGAGCAACACTGACCTCAGACAGCTGGCTCCAGAACGCGAGGGGACAAACTGGGTTTTGTAGTGCTGTCACGGTGGCTCCGGGAAAATCACACAGATGTGGGCCTGGGTTTGGCCACTGTTAGGGTGGCACTGTGTCCCTCAAAAAGATATGTTGAAGTCCTGACCCCCGGTACTTGTGAATGGGAACTTATTTGGACATAGGGCCTTTACAGATGTAATTTAGTTAAAATGAAATCACGTTGGAGTAGGGGTGGCCCTAAATGTAATGACTGGCATCCTTATATGAAGAGGGAAATCTGGGTACAGATTTCAGGGAGACAGTCATGTGACGACCCAGACAAAAATTTTAGTGACGCATCTCCAAGCCAAGAATGACAAAGATCGCCAGAGCCACCAGACGCTAGAAGAGAGGCCTGGAACATTCTTCCTTGTGGCCTCAGGAGGATCCAGCCCTGCTGACACCTTGATGCCAGGTTTCCAGCCTCCAGAACTGGTAGAGAATAAATTTCTGCTGTTTTAAATGACCCCATTTGGACTTCCACCAAGATGGCAGCGTAGGTGGTCGCACTCGCTGCCCGCACATCCAGAGTGTCTAAACAACGAACACAGTAGCGAAAAATTAAACAACCAGAATGGACAGAATCGAACTGAAGGGAAGTCCGACACCCAGGAGGTAGGAGAAGACGAACATCTAGGCCGGTAAGCGGGGCAGAACCAAGCGGAGGAGCACAGTGAGAGGCAGTGCTCACGGAGGGACTCACGCCACCAGTGCCTGAACAGGGCGTGGCCCCAAACAACGGGTGAATCCCGCAAGCCGGCGACGCTGCCGGAGAGAGGCCGGGCTGAGCCAACAGAACCGAGTCTGGCAGAAAAGGCAGTGGGGAACTGGGGAGCGGAGGAGTGACGGGAGTCCGCGGTGATCGGAAGTCGCCATTGCTTCCTCCCAGGCCCCGCCCCCAGAGGCAACATCCAAAAAGCGACCCAGGTTGCAGGCACCTGCCAGCTGACAAGTGCACCGAGATAAAAAGAATGAAAATGGCCAAAATGAAAGATCAGAACAAATTACAACTAACGGATGATGACATAGTCAACCTATCAGATGCGCAATTTAAAATGCTTGTAATCAGCCCTGGCTAGTGTAGCTCAGTGGATTGAGCGCGGGCTGGGAACCAGGCAGTCCTGGTTCGATTCCCAGTCAGGGCACATGCCTGGGTTGTGGGCCAGGTCCCCGTGAGGGCCATGTGAGAGGCAACCATACATTGCTGTTTCGCTCCCTCTCTTTCTCCCTCCCTTCCCCTCTCTCTCTAAAAATAAAAAAATCTAAAAAAAAAAAATAAAATAAAATGCTTGTAATCAAATTGTTAACAAAACTTGAAGATAGGTGGACGCAAATAGTTGACAGATGAAGAATACGATAAGGATAATGGAGGAAGATTTACAGGGAACCAACAGGAAAAAAAAGGAGGTTGGATCTCAAACCAATGGGATGGACCAGAAGGAAGAAACAAGAATTCAAAAAAATGAGGAGGGTCTCAGGAACCTCAGAGACATTTGTAAATGACCCAATATCCGGATCATAGGGCTGCCAGAAGGACAA